>APFE030382197.1:0-34683 GCA_000404065.3 Pinus taeda | reverse complement strand
AAAATGTTTAAATTGATATATTATTAATTTATATCTTTTTATTGTATCTTAAATTAATATAAAATATAAGAAAAGACTACTACCCATAAAACAAACGCAACAACCATATATATAAACATTTTTAAAATGTACATATTAATTAGAGTAAAAAGGAATCATATCTAAACAAGCTTAGTAGTAGAATACCATATCCATGCTTATCATATTTTTGCTAATTGTCATACCCATGTCTTATGCCAAGAATAAGGGAACAATATATAATAAATCTGATCTAAACGCTAAAATTCACATGCTCATAAGTCATCTAAATAATTATCAATTGGTTGTCATTGTCAAAACAAAACTTTTACTTTACTTTAGCTATATTTATTTAATTTAGTTAAATTTGATGTCCCCTTAAAATATAAATGTTTTGTCAAACTTTTCTCAACAGAAAAGTTTCCCTGTGTAAGAACTCTAGAATGGTTCCTAAATTTGTATGCGCCAACCAATCTATTTGCATTCAACAACTTCTTATTGTTTAGTAGTTTCAAATTAGAGTCACCATAAACATCCATCTTCAACAAACAATATTGACCTAATACACGTTTTTGTTTAGGGTATAAATTAGGCTTTTTCTCATTAAATTACATTATAAAAATTTTAAAGAGACTAGAAACAAAATGTATGTTGTTAAATTAGTAAACTAATCCAAGTTTATAATATGTAAGATTTTATACAAACTATCCATCTTTAAAATTTAGGTTAAGCATCTACTAATTCTAAATCCACATTGGTTTATGTGATTTTATTCTTTTTCACAATGGGATAACCTATCATAAACCAACACTCTAATAGTTGGATTCTTTCCCCAGATGCATGTTGTCATCACCAAGATTTGTATTTAAAAGAAAAATCTTAAAATGATGTATATTAATAAAGGGAAAATAACTAACAATTTGTTATCGAAATCTTTAGAATTTACAAATTACATAACTTGAATTTGCATAATTAAATATAGCCATATTTTTTTTAGTTTTGGTTTCTATGTGCACTTATATAGCTTCCATTTTGCCAAATATTCACAGTCTTTTACTTTAATTTAGCTATATTTAAGTTAAGCGGTAGGTACTCTCCACTATGTAGCTTGTTTAATATGGATGGACTTAGTGGCTTTGAAGTTAAATTGTATCCTATAATAATCAAGTGAGCTTTCTTTATTCTTATTCCTTTTATAGCCAAGATTATGAAACCCATATACATTATTGTTGAAATAATTGAAATAAAATAAGAAAAAATTAATTCACTACCAAAATTAGGGTTAGAGCTTAAATATGATTGCTTTATTTGTGATGTCAATAGAGAATATACCCTCTTTATTAAACATCACCCATCCACATCACTTTTGTTATATTAAAATATCATTATTTTAAAATAAGCGTGTCACATAAGTAATATTATTAGTTATAATAATTAATATTATTTTGTTTTCAATAATATTATTAGTTATTTTTTATTAGTTAATATTATTAATTTGTAATTTGTTTTGGTGAATTTGTCACTTGTTTGAGTAATCTACACGACAAAAAGAGTATATCCAAGCAAATATACTAAAAAATTATGCCTTAACAAGAGTTGAGACTCAAAAAAGGTGGGGGAGACTATCCTTGAGAATTATGACATTTTCCAATCCAAGCCAAATATACTAAAAAATTATGCCTTAGCAAGAGTTGAAACTCAATGAGGGTGGGGGAGACTATCCTTGAGAATTATCATGAGGGCGGGGGAGACTATCCTTGAGAATTATCACATTTTCAAGAGGTCGTTAAAGGTTTGTGTGTCGTATAACCATGAATGCCCGACCAAGAATTATCACGAGAGTGGCGAAGACTATCCTTTAGAATTATCACATTTTTGAGAGGTTGTTAAAGGTTTGTGTGTCGTATAACCATGAGTGCCAGACCAGGATGTATCAGTCCTTGGCTTATACTCTGACCTATGACTTATCACGAGAGTGGGGGAGACTATCCTTTAGAATTATCACATTTTCGAGAGGTCGTTAAAGGTTTGTGTGTCGTATTACCATGAGTGCCCGACCAGGATGTAGCATTCTTTGGCTTGTACTCTGACCTATGACTGGAAGACACTAATCTGGGTCCTTCTTGATCAGAAGATGGAATCCCATCTGCATGTAGACATAGACAACATAGCAATAGGCACCATTCTAACCAAGTGGGGATGTGGATAGCCCCATATACTTTGCGAGTAGGAAGGAAGAAGCTGGTCACAAAACAAGAGGCGCTAAATTCCCTGATCACCCAACAAGACAGGATATTACGTTAATGTTGTTCAACTACAAGCCACTTGATACATATGCATCTCTAAGTAAGTAACTCAATATTTTTCCCCTATGTGAAGCTGGTCACAAAATAGGAGGTGCTAAAGTACCTGATCACCCAACAAGGCAGGATATTACGTTAATGTTATTCAACTACAAGCCACTTGATACATATGCATCTCAAATTAAGTAACTCAATCCTTTTCCCCTATGTTTCCACACTAAGTTGGTCACAAAACAGGAGGCGCTAAAGTACCTTGTTTCAGGAATATTTAGTGTTCTTGGACAAATGCCTAACCCTCTAGACTTAGTAGCAGGTCTAGAAACAATAGACAAAGTAATCTCTACCTTTTTATAATCAATAGATAAAACAAGAGAGAAGAGAAACCTACTTGTAGTTTTCGCTAACTCCTTGTCTCGCTTGACTGATCTTGCTACTCCTTTTCATACTTAAGTTGCTTGGAAAGCACTTGCACAAACACATAAACAAAAACCCATCAAGGCAAATGATAATGATCTATTGCTTATAAATAACATGGAATCGAGAACATGATATACACATGAAAGCATTAACATGTAACACAAACATAAGGAAAAAGTCTTAAAAACTTTATTGATAAGAGGAAATACTACAACCCATATGTGCTCGATCCAGTGACACCTTTCCAATTCAATCCTTCTTCACCTCATGACAAGAAAGACACTTCAACACTATTACAATACTTGCGCTCAATTCTAATCTCATATCACTAGCATCTCATTACAACTCAATATTTTCCAGCCCCTGATCTCTTATATGAGTGATCTATTTATAGGTGAGTGAAGGAGGTCATGCCATCAATGGTGATAATGAATGCCTTTCTAAATTTAGAAATCAATTCCATGGAAGAAGGGATAGGGGATCGATGTTTCCTAATTTCCTTCCTCATCCAAATGTGAACTCAAAGGAGCAGGTGGCATTGAGAAACTTCTATAGGCTTCCAATGGATAAGGAATCTTCAAACCCATGGAAGTTTGCTCAAATTCGCTCAGCGTAGGCCAAAGAGCGACCAAGTGTGCTGCATAGCACCCTGTCAATGTATGGTTTGAATTGCAGTGCACCCTAATGAAGGCCTACATGTTTTTGATCTTCTTAGAGGTAGTTTTTGGATGTTTTCAGTGATGGAACTTTTTGGGAAGTGAGGCATTCTGATGATTAACTTCTTTAGGGCATGTAGCAACTACACTAGGGGTTGATGGGCCCTAATAGTATCGATCTATAAGTTGGGGTTGATATGCCCAAATGGATCTGTAATAGTTTCCCCCTAAAGCATGAAGTCATAAATATATATGTCGGGTGAAATTCTTTATCACAAGGAGAGGGAGTTTCGAAACAGAAGGTGACCTACATCAATTACAATACATATATCATGATAATTTTATTTTTCTCATGAACTAGCTGAGGGAGGCATACCCATGCTCAACTTATAATCTTTCATTACATGTACAAATATAGTCTTCTACAAATATAGACCCATGAATGTAAGGTCATTATACATTTGATTTAGTACTTCTGAAAAATATCACAACCCGGATGGATGAAACTAGATTCGGGGTCTTCAATCCTGTTCAATCATTTTCTCAAGTACAAGTGTAACCATGCGAATAGATGTTCTGAAGTCAAACATGGAAAGACATCGTCTAATTACCAGCCAATGATGTAAGTTGTTAACAGAAGCAAGAGGAATCACTGATAATGATAATGACCCTCAAGGTACTATAGTACATTTCGTACGCTGTGAATAAATGATTTGATGTCGAGCACCATACAAATTCTTTTTATCGAAGGCCATTGATGTCAACCTATTGCCGGAAGTGAGAAACCTACCATTGATGTATGCAAGTTTCAAGGTACTGAAGGGGTGTTTCTAAGTTAACTTCTTGGATGATGTGTTGATGTCGACAAGAAGCAACTCGTTGCAAGAGGGCCTTGATGTATCCCACATCTACGAAATGAAACAAGATAAATGATTTTGGAGATGAAAAATCGATTGACGACACAAAGTTCAGGAATGGCAGTCATGAAAATGAAGGTTTAAGGTATTGCAAAGGATGAAGTTTGAATTGAATGACTTCTCTTGAACATATTGGCGACACTAAGATGAATTGGTAGCATTGACCCAAAACAAAGTAATGGATGGTATGATAGACCAACGGTATGATAACCATCAAGCTAAATGACCCAACCCACATAATCATGGTGATGAGGTGAAAGTGTCATGTTCAAGAGCGACTTGCTACCATAAAGTTTTTTCGGTTTTTTCCCATTTTCCCCAGTCATTGTTGACCAGTACCTCTTTATTTTTATTAAGCTTGAGGAGGATAACATATGCTTTTTGTATAATTTCACCCTTCAGGCAAATCCATCGCTATTTGATGCTTTAACGAGTCTAGCGAAGGTGAAACTCGACCTTGTCTAGATGGACAAGTTTGTCGCTATTTGATGTTTTTAACGAGTTTAACGACAAAAACAACTCGGTCCTTTTCATGTTTAAAGAGTTTGAAAAGGGACGAAAAGGAAACTCCACAAGTTATTTTTCATAAAATAATCTCTCAAGTCCGAAAAAGCGTAAAATAATACAAGAGAGATGTTGTTTCCTATACTTTAACAAGTTGGAATAGACAAGTGCTCAACAATCTTTTCATATTTAGAGAGTCTAAAAAGAGTTTAAAGAGGACTCTAAGGTGGTTTATTTTCATTTTTAACAAAGCTCGAAAAAGAAACAAAAGTTTTCTTTTTGGTCAAGGATGTTCAATTTATACTTGAGCACGTCAAATTTTGTTTTCAGTTGTTAAACCTACTCAAAACTCCATCAAAGAGGATTAAAAATACATGTTCATGGATAAAATGAATAAAAGCTAACATTTACTCGATTAATGTGCAAGAAATAAGCATAAAAACAAATTTTATTATTCATTTTCACCATTTCACTTTTACCCTTTGACTTTGGTACTCTGGAGCAGTTTTCCACCTCAAAGTGCACTAGCTAATTGCGGAGGATTCAATGGATCATTTCTCATGTTGTCCGAACCAAGTAGGAGCTATCCCTATTCTCTTCCATTTTATCCATTTATTTTTATTTTTAAGCAAACAAATTTGGTTTTTGAGGCCCCTATGGTTTCATTTTTTGCACTCTGGATCAGTGCACCCTTTCAATATCGAAAGATGCACTGCATTGCATACACCTAGAGTGCAGTATGCATTGCAGTGCACTATCTCTAATGGAGATGTGCAATGGGCGCAAAAACAAATTTTGACAGTTGTTTTCTCCCAAATTTTCCAATGTTTTTTGCAAAAAAATGGATCCTAATTTGTCTAATGGTTGTATTTCAGATATTCATCGGATCAAAATGGTGATTATATGGAGAGAACGAGAGCATGAAGAACAAGACATGATTTCCCTAAATGATCAGTGAACAGTTGATGCCCTAAGGAATTGTGGGTTACTGAAGTATTTTCGATTTTCCAGCATGTAGCAACAAATTGAACTTTTACAGTACCTTGTTCGTTCTTGGGATCCTATCGATCAAGTTTTTCACATTAGGGGAAAAGCAATCCCCTTTACCATCAATGATATTTACTTTCTGAATGGACTGTTAAGGCGGGGTGCCCCCATCTCATTATCAAGATTCACCAGAGGAGGTGAATCAGTGAGAGATTATATATGACAGTTCTGTCGAGAAGGAGCTCAACCTAGCGAAGACGGAAAGATCAACATCAAAGATGTTAGTGATTTACCATTGAGAACAGTCCTTTTTTCCCTCTCCAAACTGGCTAGCAGCACAACTTTACACTTGGAAAACAGGTCATATATGCAGTATGCTTTAGAGTGCTTGGAGCTGAAAGTGTTCAACTGGTGTGACGCAGTTCTTTCATCCATGAAGGAACAACTGACCAAGGTAAAGAATGGAAAGACAAAAAATTTTGGTTATGGGTCTATCTTGATTTATTTTTCCTTGGAGAGAATCCCACTCATGCAGCCACAACACATCTCACTCGAAGTACATGGACCTAAAGACCCACAAATGCATAGGTGGGTAGATCTTATGGCTAGGCGTGTTGGCCAATCATTGATCTCGTCTACCCTTGCTTTCTTTGAGTGGTTTGACCATCAAGAGATGGCCTTCGTAGAATATCCATATTCAGGAATGGATTTTCATGGTGATCTAGATTTGATGTTACCGGTTGGAGCGTAGTTGAATGCTATTGGTAAATTGTTTGACCAGAGTGTTTTTTCTTTTTAAAGTTTCTATTTTTTTGTGTTTTTTTATTATTTCCAAGACTAAACAAACACTTTTTATATGTATGCAGATTTTGGATCTGTTCGACCTGTGGGACGCCAACGAGGGGCAGGTGCGCCAGTACAAAGAGTTGTTGGGAGAGCAGTTCTCCAAGACTTGGATTTAGCAGAGACATTGGCCGAGCTACAGGATCACATAGAGGGTTTAACCCTAGGTATTCCAAATGTCCAGATCAAGGAGTTACCTATGCGATTGCAGCACCATACTATTGGCATGTCAAGTTGTTGGATGAGACTCCTATGCATGATAGCACAAGCTGTGACCTATTATCATGAGCAGCACTAGTTTACTTGGATATTTTCTACATACATTTTTGAGTTTTTTGGGTTAGATGACCAATTTTTGTCTTGGACACAAACTATTTGCAAAAACTTATATACAACTATCTACAACTATCTATTTGACTTTCAGAGTTTTATTATGGTTAAGTGATGCAATCCTATTCAAATGATGATGTGAATTGAAAATGTTTACTTTACATATGTCACTAATGTCTATTTAACACATAATTCGCTAGAGAGTTAGTTAATGTGTTTAGATTTCTCGAAATACGTTGGTATTGAATAAATTCAAAATACCTTTCCAAAATATGAACTCTAAGGAACATGTGATGAATTGCTGGGTTTCTAATGGTATAGATGCCAGTAAGCTGTAATACAACAAGTTGTGAGTCTAGCCTAATGATGATTCGGTGTATGCCAAGTGAAATGGCATCAAAGAGAATTTCAATCAATGCGCTATACTCAGTGATATTGTTTATCGATTGTCCAATACATATCCCTCTAAAACTCACTAACTCGCCGCTTGGAGCGAAAACGGCCCATGCTGCAGAAGATAAATTCTGCGTACTATGACTAGCTCCATCGGCATAACGAACAAATGGTTATGAAAAGTTCGACATCTACAACAAATGCGAAGTGGATTACCTAACCAAATAAAAACTCTAAAAGAAACTAACACACATAAATGCAATCAAAGCGTATATACAGTGAATCTTACTACACTTAACTAAGCATAGTAACATTTAAGGTACAGCCCGTTTCGGGGCTACGATAATGGAATCCCATCATAGTCCACTAACTCGTAGGCACCTTTCGTCAACACACATTTAACAATATAAGGGCCCATCCATAGCAATTCAAATTTTCCTGCTCCAAGTTTATCAAAATCTTGATCGTAAAGCAAGACCAGGTCACCTTCTAAGAAGACACGAGGCTTAACATTTTTATCATATTGCACCTTGATGCATTTTTTATGCGCCTCGTTAGCTACTATAGCATCATGATAGGTTTCATCCAGATGGATTAACTCCAAGAAATGTGCTTCTTCTTCATAAGTTTCAGGTAGCAAATCAATCACAAGTTTGAGAGACGAAATTTCACATTGGATTGGTAAGACTACTTCCAAACTATACACCAACTGAAAAGGCATAAATCTGGTCACATTTCTCACCGAGGTTCGATATTCCCACAAAGCCAAGTACATGATTAAATTCCAATTCCTTTTATGAACTCCAATCATTCTTTGCAACATACACTTAAGGACTTTGTTTATAGCCTCAACTTGTCCATTAGCTTGCAGGTAGTATGGAGTAGAACTATCATGTGACAGTCCTAATTTGGCAATTAACTCGACCATCATGTGATTGCAAAAATGCGACCCATGATCTGTAACTATAGCTTGTGGTACACCAAATCTGGCAACCACATGGTTGAAAAAAAACAGAGTAGCTGTTTCGCCACTGTTTTTCAATGTTGGCATCACCTCGGCCAATTTGGTAAAATAGTCGACAACAACTATAATATACCCATGCCCCCGGCCGAGGTGAGGTTACATGTCATGAAGTCAATGCCCCATTTTGTGAATGGGCCAATAGTAACGAATGCATGCAGTGGTGCAGGTGGTAATCTGGTTTTACGGTCAAATATCTGGCAAGCATGGCAATTTCTGACAGCAAGAATGTAATATTTGAATATGGTTGGCTAGAACGTAGAATTTTCGGTGCAGTTGCGTAACCAGATAAATGCCCGCCACAAGCACCTGAATGACACTCATTTAAAGTTTTTTCAGCCTCCTCATGAGTAAGGCACCTACATAATATCATATCAACACCACGATGATAAAGTGTATCACCAATGTTCAGATAATCTTTGGCTTGGTATCGAGTACATCGTTGTTCAGAGCAAGAGGTATTAAGCTGGAAAGCTTGGGTCTACAGATAGACCAATATATCTCCATACCATGGATCACTTGATGAGATAAGAAATAGAGTCTCATCCAAGATTGATGCTTCTGATGTAAGATCACAAAGTAACTCAGCAAAGATAAGAGATTTATTTGATTTAGACTTGATGAATTCCAAATCAAACTCCTGCAAGATAACTATACATTTAGAATACTTGCCCCCCAGCAATTTATGTGACAAAAAGTATGTCATAGGGTTGCAGTCTGATACAATGGTAGTTTTGCAAAAGAGGATGTAATGACGAAATCTCTGCACAGCTTGAACAACTGCCAAGGATAACTTTTCGACATACGAATACTTCCTTTTTGTATTGTTGAGATTTCAACTCAAATAATAAATAGGATTTTCAGTTCCACTTCCTTCTTGAAGTAAAACCATACCAATGGTTGTATCTGCAGTGGCGAGATACAGGTAAAATTCTTTTTGATAGTTTGGGGCATACATTAATGATGCTCTAATCAGGGAATCTTTGAGAGCATCAAAAGAAGCTTGCAACACATGGTCCCAATGGAAGGGTACCCCTTTATTCAATAGATGTGTATAACCTTTAGCTAATTCAGCATAGTTTAGAATGAACCTCCTCTTAAAGTTTTCCTTCCCTTGAAGTCTCTGTATCTGTAACAAGTTCGAAGGTGGAAGTAAGTCAAGGATTTCCTGAACCTTAATGGGATCAAGTCGAATTCCATATTTTGAAACTACGAATCCAAGCAATCAACCTAAGCCAACCAAAACACACATTTATGTGGATTTAGTCTTATCTTGTAGTGTCGACATCGTAAGAAAATTGCTCTCAAATGTTGCAGGTGATCAATCTATTTTCGTGAATGAGCAACCAAATCATCAAGATAAGGTTGAACAATGTGCTTGATGTCATGGAAAGCATAATTCATTGCCCTCTGAAATGTAGCCCCTGCATTCTTCAAACCAAAAGGTAGGATTCAATAAGCGAATGTGCCCCACGAACATATAAAAGCGGTTTCTGATTGGTTCTGTGGGCGGATATTGATTTGATTGTAGCCAGAAAATCCATCCATGAATGAAAATATTTCACATCCAACACATTCGCCAATAATCTGGTTGATAAAAGGTGTAGGATAATTGTCCTTTGGAGATGCTTGGTTTACATCCCTATAATCAACACACACTCGAATTTTCCCTTGCTTTTTCATCAATGGAACAATATTAGATACCCAATCAATAAGAAGTATAGGGAAAATGAAGCCAGCATGGAAAAGTTTTTCAACCTCTGCCTTAATGGCAACGACTTTCTTAGGATGAACAGGTCGAAGCCACTGTCATATTGGTTTGCAATCAGGGTACATTTTAATCTCATGTTCAACAATACTTGAGTCAATGCCCAGCATCTCCTCATAAGACCATGCAAAAATATCTCAAAAAAGAGCACAATAATTAGCAAGTTCCAATGGAGAACAAGATTTGCCAACATGAATGTTTTCTACAATGTTAGGCTTGGTCGAAATGTTTATAGAAATCGTTTCTTCTATTTTTGACAAATTACACTCAGAATCTACAATATTTATAGAATTTGACAAAAAATCAACGATCAATGGGTGATTTAGTTCATTTGAATAATCTTCATTGTCATCTAGAAGGTGGGAACAATGATGATAATCCTCCCACGTCGTCTCTCCTATCATCATTGATTGGACAATTCCTTCATCTGTAGAATGTATACGTGAAAAAGGATCTGAAGAGGTACCATATTATAACGATCTATCTACCCATACAATTGTTGAGTGCGGATTATGGTTTTTCGCACAGGCCCAAAAATTTGATTTCTATGAGGACTCAATGGGGCTTAATGGCAATGCCTAACTGTGACCATTAGTTTCAAAGTAGTTGGAAATCTTTGTAAAATCATATGATGTAAAATAAATCATGTTGCAAGTCTCTACTCTTGCCACTTCCTCCAAACCATATGGTGATGGAAGGGTAAAAGTGCTCATTAAAGAAGGATCTTTAAGGAGACCTACTCCAACACTTTGAAGTGACAGTGGGTTTCTGTGTATCAATGGAATGCTCCCCGTAGGCTGTGAACTATTGGTAAAGAAGGCTAGCTGATCAATGATTGTGATTCCACCCTTGAAAGGGAATGCAATGGTATGAAAGTGCGTGGCAACGACAACAACCATAGCATATACCCAAGGCCTTCCTAGTCAGATGTTATAATCGAGGAGTCTATCAACTACCTCAACGTCAACAATAATTGCCTTGCCCCCTAGTTCGATTTGCAGGTTACTCAAAATCCCATATGGAGTATATGGTCTTCCATCAAAGGCTTTTAATGTAGTTGGTGATCGTGACAATGGCGGTGAACCAAGTTTTTTCTAGCAGCTCATGGACATAATGCAAGTAGATGCCCCCTCATCAATAATAATTCGGTGAATGTTCTTATTGAGAGCTTTTAATTGTATTAGGAAAGCTAATTGTACCGGTAACTGTGGTGAATATCCCGCATGGTTAAAAACCACAAGATTTGAATCCGTAGGATCTATTCCACCTACTGCTGACAATAAAGCTTGTTTCTGGGAGGGACAGTTTTGTAACACCTCAAGTGTCGACATAGCGAAAGGTGATTGAGCCAGATCTTCCACTATATTATAGTTTTGAGCTACTTGAGCACGAGGATTGAATTTTGATCTGTGCACAACTCCCTTTGGTGGCTTTATCGTCAATTTAGGTATAAATAGTGGGAAAACTTTTGATGAAGTTGAGGTCAAAATACTAGGTTGATCAGTGGCTTGGTTATTCGACGATGAAGGATTTCCATAATCCTTGTTTCTTGTTGACACCAAAACATCGATTTGTGGATTTGTGATGGATAACATGAGTACTTGGGATGTGGAAGCATGGTCAGTTGCAACCAAATGTGTCTCTGGGGTTGGAAATGGATCTATCAACACTGCTAATGTGATTTAAGTCTTTAAAAGTTTAGAAACCTCAAAGCGATGTGGACAATCTCTTGTATAATGCTCGTCATTACATATCAGACATGGATAACGAGGTTTCCTAGCCATGGTAGGGGAATCAGATGATTTCTTTGGAGTGGAATTTTCTTGTTTGTTTTTGTTATTCTTCCCCTTTTTCTTACCTCCTGGTTGCTTTGGATTTTTTCCTTTGTCAGATGACACAGCATTAATGTCTAAGGCATGAGTGTTTTCTGATGCATTTGCAGCTTGATTGGAAATAGCAAGAGTTTGACCAGATGGTATTCTTGTTGCCTATGTGCTTGAAGAACTGATCACACTGTCGCCAGCATGAGAGTCCTTACTCAATTGTGGGAGTGGTGGAATAGTGTAAGCTGGTCTAGGTGCATTGGGGATTTTATGTGTAAATCAAATCTAAGTATTGGGAACGAGCGATAAATTACCCTTCTGTAACAACTCCACCTTTTGCCACATCCTTGGTGATTGATGGCAACAAGGACTTTATGAACCACTCAGCTAAAAGTTGATCGGGAATGTATGTCTTAACCATTCGACGACGACACTGCCACGAATGAATATGATCTGATATATGGGTAGAGTTAGTTTATTTAAAGTTGGTCAATAGTTTCGTTCCAGTCTCATATCTGATAGGTAACTGGAAGT
The DNA here is from genome assembly GCA_000404065.3 of Pinus taeda. Taxonomy (NCBI): domain Eukaryota; kingdom Viridiplantae; phylum Streptophyta; class Pinopsida; order Pinales; family Pinaceae; genus Pinus; species Pinus taeda. The sequence continues at coordinate 22,169 of APFE030382197.1, read as the reverse complement.
GGGTCAAAAAGGTAGTGGCTAAAGTGGTGAAGTTACCAAAAGAAGCTCTTGGTAATTCAATGTACCATTTAGCAACTGGACCAGTAAGTGTTCTTTGGAAAAGACGAAGTCTGATTGAATCATCATTCAAAGTGTTGGATGAACACCATAAATGAAAGGTCATAACATGATTTGATGGGTCTTCTCTAGGATTTCCGTTAAACTTCGGAATATTAGATGGTAACTTATGTAAAATTACTGGCCACCAAGGTACATATGCGATTGGATCATTGGTGAGCTGGTTTAAATCTGGTAATTCTAAAGTTGCTACGAAAAGCAACTGTTGATTCAAGTCAGGTTGAGCATCAGGATATGATGGAATTACCTGTACGATAGGTCTTTGCAGACCATTGTAGAGCATCTGCATTTGGTAACCTTGGTATGGTTGTTGAAAAAAACCAGTATAAGGTGGTTGTTGATAACCAGATTGAAATTGTGGTTGTCCATAACCTACAAAGCCTTGTTGCCTAGGTCCTTGGTAAGCTTGATATTGACCAAAACCAAGTTGAGCTTGTGAACCAAGTCCAAACTGAGGTTGGAACTATTGGAATTGGGGTTGTTCGAATTGTGGCAACCACATTTGTTGAGACAATTGTTGTTTCCCAACAATGAAAGGTGGACCAAGTTGTGAATCAACTATACCAGTGTAAGACCGGGTCAATCCAAATAAAGGTATACTAACCTGAGGTTGTTGCTGAACTCCAGAAACAAGTGGTTGTTGTATAACAACTTGAGAAACTTGAACCTCTTAACTTAAAACTTGTGAACCTTGCAAGGAAGAAGGATCAGTTTTTACCAGTTGAGATACAACCGTTTGAGCTTGTGACTGTGGCACAATAGTAACAATAGGTGTAGTAGGAATATTTGGCACAATTTGCATTGGTTTTGTTGGATACACAAGCTTTGGTTGAGTTGGTATTGCTGGTTGCCATTGACAAACTCTAATTCTAGGTTGACTTGAATATTGTGGGAAATTACCATATGGTTGCCCTGCATAATAAGGAGGATATGATGAATAAGCATATTGCTCTCCATATGATGGCGATCCAGTATTAATGGATACATAGGTCTTTGATGACCAGATTTCCCAACCTGATACTAATGTGCAGGATCAAACTGTTGAGTTCCCATTAGAGAAGAACCAGGTAGAATTCTGGTTGAGGACTTGGGTGATGACCATGGTGCAGAAGCAACTCCTGAGTGGGTTCCTAACAATGATTTGTAACCAATCGGGATGGACGATTCACCATACAGGTGTGACTTAGGTGTGGTAGAAAACAACGAAGGAGTTACAATAGAAGATTCTGCTGCAGCTGCATCAAATGATACATTCTTGGATGTTAATGGTTGTTCAGCCATAGTTAACTGGCCCAAAAGTTGTCCTAAAGATTCGACGGGTAATTGAAAGGAAGGAGGATCAGATGAAGAAAAGTAATTACGAGTAGTGGGATAAAGATTAAGCCCAGTTCCAAAGTGAAACGGGGTTCCAGGTGTGGAATCTTCTACTAATTCCTCCTTATGGCAATCAAATATGGTGGAAGAACTTGATTGTCAGGACTGTAAAAGATTTCTGGTGTTGATGAAAGTGTAGTTTCGACAATAACTGATGTCTGAGGGGTAAAAACTTCTGAATGTCGAAATTCAAAGTCCAAATGTTCAGGTAAATGAACAAAAATTTCAAAGGGAGGTTCCTGAAAAACTTCAGGTTCAGATGTAACTTCTATTTGAACTAGGATAGATTCTGGACCAACTCCTGCTTAAGTTGTTTCAAGTTCAGAAGCACTTTCCTGTTGAACGATTTCAAGTTGAATATCAACTTGTTGTTGGACAACCTCGGTTACTGTTTCACTAGGATCAGTGATAATGTCCTCAGGTAATTGTGAAACTTCTTCTTTAGGAACGGATGTCCCGGAAATAGTCGGAGTAACTAGAGTCTTTGTAGCTACTGAAACAAATGTTTCAAGTAATCCAGATGAAGAACTAGGAGTTCTTGATGTACTAGACTTAGTTAAACGAGACCTCTTTGTCCGAATTGGTGTCGCTTCGGGAGGCAAAGGCGGTTGGCTCGCTGTTCTCTGCGAACGAAGGGGTTTGAGTTGATGTTCCTCCACGATTGTTGATTGATTCTATCAAATTAAAATCAACTAAGGAATGAGGATGTTATTCGTGGTAAATTGATTTTTATGACACTGGAACACAACTTCGCTTTTTTATTTTTAAAGAGTCGAGAAAAAGCAAAAGATGACTCTAGTCGCCTTCAATGTTTAATGAGCCTGAAAGGACAAGTTCTTAGATGATCCTTTTACTTTTAAAGAGTCGAAAAGGAATGAAAGTGAATGCTTTGGAGATTCTAGACAAGAGGGTTTACCAGACAAATCACAAAACTGCAATATACGCCTTGGTGATAAATGAAAGAGAAATGACCAAGGACTTTGCATACGGTAGTCAATCTTCCTAAACGTTGTTTTCGGTGCATTGTGATCAGTAAGGTTGCAGACTCAGCTTCCTAGGGATAAAGGATTTCAATCTATTAGGGTATCTCACCATATACTCGACAGTACAGGGAGCACAAGTCCATACTAACACTTATCGAATCAGAGAGGAGGAATCACCCAACCTCAGTGAAAATGATAGCCACTAGGTTTAAAGACACTGGAACACATCTCTAGCCTAGACTTCCAGATGTTTTTTATTAAGTTCCAATGTGTTATTAGATTAATTGATGTAAATTTTAAGTTGATCTTGCTTAGAAAAATTGACTTTCAAGTTCACCATGTGATGTATTCTGAAATTCCTAAGAATGCAACTAGAATGAGAAGCACTCTTTCCGATTAAATACAGCAATGAAAATCCTAGCTATGAGGGATAGAGCATACAAGTACTTTTTGGACAAGCAACAAAGAGCACAAATTAATGCAATTGCCTAAACCATTCCTTTTAAACACACAAACTCAAACTCTAAAATGCAAATTGCATGTATTTCTTTTCAGTTTCTCTTAATGTGAATGATTCAATGAGAAAAACTAATGCACAAATGATTCATAACTCTTTTCATAAAAAAATGATGATTTGTGACAATTTCTTTTAAAAGGGAAAGGAAGACTGTATGACACTTTCGATTTTAAAGAAATGAAGATTTTCGGCACTTTAAATGAAAATACAAATCAAATGCAAAAATAAATAAATCGATTATTTATGAAGGAAGACTTTACAACACTTCATTTTTCGAAGAAAATGACGATTTTACGACACTTTTCTATCAACAAAACAATCGATCAAAACTACCTTTCGACAGTGAATTGCAAATGATGAAACAAATGCATAAAAAACATCCAACAATCCAGTCTAAAATAGGGCAAAATTAAGGAGATGAAAAACTATTTTCATAGACAAAACATCATTGACATTCAACAACTCATTCAAATAAGAGAAAATTGGCAAAAACTTTCGGTTCCTAGATGGGAAAGTGCCCCTGAAGGGATCAGCGCAGGCAGCAGCTAGAGACAGTGTGATGAATCACACTGAACCTATGCGGGAAGTGCATTACAGTGCATTGTGTCCTTCATTAGACTGCGTTGATGATAGTAAGCAATTCTGAAGGCAATGTTGTCACAGTTTTGACTTAATTTTCAATGAAAGAGGATTGAAATCAATAAACGACCACAAGTAAAGTATGTAGAAATGTCTTAAGAGGATGATAAGCTACTAAGATGGATAATCGATCCCCAGTATGATCGCCAATTTGTTTCTGGAATATTTAGTGTTCTTGGACAAATGCCTAACCCTCTAGACTTAGTAGCAAGTCTAGAAACAAGAGACAAAGTAATCTCTACCTTTTCTATAATCAATAGATAAAACAATATAGAAGAGAAACCTACTTGTAGTTTTCGCCAACTCCTTGTCCTCCTTAACCGATCTTGCTGCTCCTTTCTATACTTAAGCTGCTTGGAAAGTACCTGCACAAACACAGAAACAAAAACCTATCAAGGCAAATGATAATGATCTATTGCTTATAAATAAACATGGAATTGAGAACATGATATACATATGAAATCATTAACATATAGCATAAGCATAAGGAAAAAGTCTTGAAAACTTTATTGATAAGAGGAAAGATTACAACCCATATGTGCTCGATCCATTGACACCTTTCCAATTCAATCCTCCCTCACCTCATGACAAGCAAGACACTCCAACATTATTACAATACTTGCACTCAATTCTAATCTCATATCACCAGCATCTCCTTACAACTCAATCTTTTTCAGCCCTTGATCTCTTAGATGAGTGATCTATTTATAGGTAAGTGAAGGAGGTTATGCCATCAATGGTGATAATGAATTCTTTTCTAAATTTAGAAATCAGTTCCATGGAAAAAGGGATAGGGGATTGATGTTTCCTAATTCCCTTCCTCATCCAAATGTGAACTCAAAAGAGCAGGTGGCATTGAGAAACTTTTAGAGGCTTCTAATGGATAAGGAATCTTCAAACCCTCACAGAAATTTGCTCAAATTCGCCCAGCGCAGGCCAAAGAGGGACCAAGTGCATTGCATAGCACCCTGTCAGTGTATGGTTTGCATTGCAGCGCACCCTAATGAAGGCCTACCTACGTTGATCTTCTTAGAGGTAGTTTTTGGATGTTTTCAGTGATGGAACTTCTTAGGAAGTGAGGCATTCTGATGACTAACTTCTTTAGGGCATGTAACAACTGCACTAGGGGTTGATGGGCTCTAATAGTATCGATCTGTAAGTTGGGGTTGAAATGCCCAAATGGATTTGTTCTGGGACAAATTCCTAACCCTCTAGACTTAGTAGCAGGTCTAAAAACAACAGACAAAGTAATCTCTACCTTTTCTATAATTAACAGATAAAACAAGAGAGAAGAGAAACCTACTTGTAGTTTTCGCTAACTCCTTGTCTCCCTTGACCGATCTCACTGCTCCTTTCCATACTTAAGCTGCTTGGAAATTACCTGCACAAACACATAAACAAAAACCCATCAAGGCAAATGATAATGATCTATTGCTTATAAATAACATGGAATCGAGAACATGATATACACATGAAAGCATTAACATGTAACACAAACATAAGGAAAAAGTCTTGAAAACTTTATTGATAAGGGGAAAGATTACCACCCATATGTGCTCGATCCAATGACACCTTTCCAATTCAATCCTTTTTCACCTCATGACAAGCAAGACACTTCAACACTATTACGATACTTGCACTCAATTCTAATCTCATATCACTAGCATCTCCTTACAACTCAATATTTTCCAGTCCCTCATCTCTTAGATGAGTGATCTATTTATAGGTGAGTGAAGAATGTTATGCCATCAATGGTGATAATGAATGCCTTTCTAAATTTAGAAATTAGTTCCATGGAAGAGGGGATAGGGGATTGATGTTTCCTAATTTCCTTTCTCATCCAAATGCGAACTCAAAGGAGTAGGTGACATTGAGAAACTTTTGGAGGCTTCCAAATGGATAAGGAATCTTCAAACCCTCACGGAAGTTTGCTCAAATTTGCTCAGCATAGGCCAAAAAGCGACCAAGTTCGCTGCATAGCACCCTGTCAATGTATGGTTTGCATTGCAACACACCCTAATGAAGGCCTACGTGCGCTGATCTTCTTAGAGGTAGCTTTTAGATGTTTTCAGTGATGGAACATCTTGGGAAGTGAGGCATTAAGATGACTAACTTCTTTAGGGCATGTAACAACTGCACTAGGGGTTGATGGGCCCTAATAGTATCGATCTGTAAGTTGGGGTTGATATGCCCAAATGGATCTGTAACATACCTAATCATATTACATTAATGTTCTTCAACATATATATGCATCTCTAAGTAAGTAACTCAATCCTTTTCCCCTATGTTTTCACACTTCAGTGTTTCTAATGACACCTCATCAAATTTTCATTTAAATGCTAATAAGTTAAGATATCCCAAGTCTTGTTTATGTCTTTGATGGTGCCTTTACAAATGAAAATGCATTGTTTTTTAGAATCAAATACTACAATGACATGCTTTTGGAAGTTGAAACAATGGGGAATGTCCACTCTGAATTATTGCTTCAAAAACATATGCAAACATCCACTGAAACAGTGGGTGTTCCCTTGAAAAATCTACTTTGAAGATTCACTCTTCATTTATGCTCTTTTTTCATATGCTACTGGCAACATTTCCATTGCAACATTTTGTACAATTGCTAATTTAATTTTTCTATAGTTGATTCTGAATGATTTTGTTCATATATTTAGTATCTATAATTTAGTTGTTCTATAATTGATTTAGAATCACTCTCTAAAAAGCTTTTGAATGAATCGTAAGGAGTTTTATTTAATATTAATATAATATTATTGTAAAATTATGAAGCGGAAATTTTATATCCATATCATTACATTGTTTTTTTTTTTAACTTTTCTGAATCTATATTATAACAAAATATTTGGAGAATTATTAAAAAAATTAATTTAGAAAAACATTCTTAATTAATTTTATTAACTAAATTTATGTTAAGCTTTGAAAAGGAGGTAGTAGTCATATTCAACCTCTTATGGTTGAATGGAGCCATGTTCAGTGATCACAACAGAAAACACCCTTATCGAATATGGTTGTTTTGATGTCTTTGAACTTGTTCTTTATAGTTAGTAAACTTTATTAAATGTTAGTTTAAGAGTGTTTTAATGCTACCTTATTCTACACAGCATGACCTAGGAGAACCTACCTCGGTAAAATGCAATGAGCTAAAACTAATGGAAGAAAATTTATGCACAGCGTTACGGAGAAATCAATTTAGTAAGATGGAATGAACCAAAAGACTTTATTAACACCCACTCAGATCTATTTAACTCTATGGATTTTTTATTCACTTAGATTTATCTAATTCTATAGATTTATTATGATAAAGAGAAATCACATCTCAAATTTTTTTTTATTAAATTATTAAATCTAATAATAATAATATGATAATTATTAATATTAATATTAAATTTAATAATATTAATATTAGATTTAATAATTTTTTTATTAAAAAAAAAAAATTATATCACATTAATATTTTCAAATATTGTTTATTTTAATATAAAAATATTTGTATATTTTAAAGATTTTAATATATTAATAAAATATAATTTTTACTTTTAAATATTTAATTAAAAATATATTAAAATATTTTGAAGCATTATTTTAAATTCTTTTGAATTGTATTATATTAAAATATTTGAAGCACTATTTTAAATTCTTTGGAATTGTATTATAATTTTTATTTATATAGTTAAATTTATTTTGAATCAATATTATTATTTTATTAAAATCCTCTCAACCTTCCATTTAAATATGCCCTAATCTACCTTTAAATATAGTTTGACATGACCCAACTCAGGAACATGCAATGCACCAAGACGCTCAGCCTTCATTATCATAAAAAAAAATTCCTTAATCTCCCTTTAAATATAGTTTGACATGACCCAACTCAGGAACATGCAATGCGCCAAGACGCTCAGCCTTCATTATCATAAAAAATATTCCTTTCATATAATTTATATATGGTTTTTGATTTGATGGGTTGATAAAAAAAATAATAATAATTTTATTTCACTGTTATGCCCATTCGATACTTTAAAATAAGAGATATTGCCTTCTTGACATTAATTCGAGAAAACGCACTCATTTTACAGGTTTTCATGGCGTCCTGGCTGATCTTCTTTCTGAGAGGAAGAAACGACAAAGGTTCAATAAAGCGCCATAGCTTCTGTCACCTGACTTCCCGTAACCTGGGTTCATCTTCGAAACCCCTGAGTGGTGTTTCTGTCGCTGCATCAACAGCCCCTAAAATTCTTCAGGGAGAATACATCTGCTCAGCAAATAATGCTGCTGCCGTCCCCAAATTCGAAGGTGCGGAAGGATTATACCCGGGGTTAACCACAAAGGAGCTAATCACTTCGTTCTTCAATCTCCAACTCATTTCCAGCGAACCGATCGTGGATATAGCCACGAAGGCGCTCAGATTGCCCCTAATGGATTACGCACCTTACAGAGCGCCACTTCTCTGGGCCGTGAAACGGACGGTGTTTTCTCATTTCTGCGCTGGAGAGACCGTTGCAGAGGCCTCCATCACGTTGAAGAGAATGCAGGCACTGGGTCTGAAGGGCGTTCTCAATTACAGCATGGAAGACGCCACTGATGACGCTGCCTGTCACGCCAATCTCAAACAGTTTCTCACCACCGTCGATTCAACGCTCCTGCTTCCGCCCGGATCGGTAAGTACTCACTTCTAATTCCGACTAAATTATTTGTCCGCAGGTCCCCGCTAAATTTGGAGGGTTTGAAGTAGCGGGTGAGCTTTGCGTGCCCCCTAATTTCGAGGGTTTGAGTGACAGGTGAGTTTCGCGTGCGTGAAGATCACTGCCATCTGTCCGCTAGCTTTTCTGGAAAGAATCAGCCACTTGCTAAGGTGGCAGCACTGTCATCCTGACTTCACCCTGCCGTGGAAGGCAGAGACTCTGCCAATTCTAGCCCCGTCAAGTCCCACTCACCACACCTCGATTGCGCCGGAGCCATTGACCGCCGCCGAGGAAAGCGACCTAAATTTAGCGGAGCAAAGGCTATTTCAGCTCTGCCAAGCCTGTGAAGCCGTTTCGCTTCCTTTGCTGATAGATGCTGAATACCAAGCTGTTCAGCCTGCTATTGATTACTTTACTTACAGAGCATTTTCTGAATTCAATAGAAATCGAGAGCCACTGGTGTATGGCACTTTACAAGCATACTTGAAAGACTCATTGCCCCGTCTAATTGAGGCAACAGAATCGGCTAAGAAGCAAGGCATTTCTATGGCTCTGAAACTTGTGCGAGGGGCCTATATCGCAAGAGAAAATGCGGAGGCGAGGGCACTGGGCGCTCCTTCACCTGTACATTCTCGGATTGCAGACACACACAGCTCTTACAATGCCTGCGCCTCATTGCTGTTGGAAAAGGCTGCTAAGGGCGAAGCATCATTGGTACTAGCTACACACAATTTGGAGTCTGGTAAGCTTCTTCTTCGTACTTTCTTATTATATATTGTTTAATGATAAAGGGTTTGATTTATCCATTGGTAATGGCGACGATTTGTCAGTAAAATTGGGTGCTGCAAAGGCTGAAGAATTGGGAATTGCGAGAAAAGGTGAGGGCGGGTTACAGTTCGCTCAAATCAAGGGCATGGCGGACAGTTTATCGCTGGGTTTAGTAAAAGCAGGATTCAAGGTGAGTAAATATGTTCCGTTTGGGCCTGTGGAGAAAGTGATCCCTTTTCTTATCAGAAGAGCTGAAGAAAACCGCGGAATGCTTGCTACAGGCTTTCAGGACGTTCAGCGTATCAGGCAAGTTATTTGACGTTAATTTACATTTTGGAATATTTATTCATTTATTTATTTAATGACATTATCAACACCTTGTTGTGTGTGGATTTATTTTGGCAGGACGGAGTTGAAACAGAGGTTCAGAAGGCTGCAGTTTTGATGGTGAGATACGCAGTTCCACAGCGACAGCGACAACAGCGTTTTGTGGAGGAATAGAGGAAAATGTGCTTTCGAATGTGTCTGTCAAAGCTTATCCCTCCAAGCGTCACTTTTGTGACATTAACGGATGTTTCAGACATGTTAACATTGTTTTTTTAGATTTGTATGTGGAAATTTTGAAAACTTTGTGTCAGCCTAAGGTGTTATATCACCTTCTTGGGTTGGAAGAATATATATATATCAGAAAACTTTGTTAGTCTTTATATTAAGATTAGAAATGTTCGCTTAAAATTTATATATTTTAAATTATTTTACAAAATAAATATTTTTATTTTATAAAATAAATATTTTTATTTAAAATAAAAATAGATTAGGAATAGGAAAATTGGATAATTTTAAGTTTCTATTTATGTATACTTTAGCATTTTTGACTGTGCACTGGTACCATGGCGAGCGTTCAAAATTGAATTTTTCTTAGTCTCTCAAAATTGAACCCTTTTTAGTCCCTCTTTAGGTCGTGGCTTTTTTTAGGACTTACAAAAAAAATTACACTTCGGGAAAAAAATAAAATATTAAAATCACTCGTTAATTACAAAGATTAGATTACTTTTTTATGTTTCAAAAAAGGAAATATTTTTAATAATCTGTCTATACTTTTTTAAGTTTACGATAATTTCGAGTCTGTACTAGTACATAAATCACTCTGATTAGTGATAGTTTCATAGAAGAGACTAGTGAAAGGTCAAATGACCTCATACAATTTAATAGTTATGTCGTGATTTGTGGGCGTTTCCCTGAGGGCCCAACTTACCCCAACATGATGCAACTTGCAACAATGAGACATGCAACAATCATGATACTATTACACCTAGCATAGAGCAATAGATTCACTTGCTGCTCTTGCTCCTCTGTGATTATCCTAGAGTGCTCTTTCTCGACATCCATTTTTTCCATTTTCATTTGAATTGCAACCCATCATCCACAGAAGGAAAGATATCGTTAGACGCTAAACTATAAGGTATTTTTCATTATCCTCCTCATATCTTCGTTAGCATTTGGTTTTTCATTCTATGGATTATTTAATGCAACACTCCTTGAAGTAATGGTAGCCGTTGTGGTCACACAATGTATCCTGGGCACCATAGAATCCACACCCTAGGAAATCAACATTGTGCCTAGATACCCTGAATGCAACTACTTGCCATCCTTCCATTCCAGGCATGGGTGGTCGAGTTGTTTTCTACTTTGTTAATGGTGCAAATTTTTATTGTCATAATTATATGAATCTAGCAACTATGGAAAGAATATCTATCTTATATCGAGGGTATTGGACTCCATAGCTATAATGCTCTCATTCAAACTCTTGCTTATTTTTGCTTCGTTACTTAAATCCATACAAATCTCTTGTCCAAGTACCATTTTTCATGAAGTGTTTATTCTTTATCATAAATCTACAAGTTTCCTTGAATGTTACTAAACATAATTCAACAAATCAATAAATAACCTATCAATAAATCTATAGTCAAATCCTATGTCATCTTGCTAAGGTTAAATTTTTTCTATCTCAATCTTGCTAAGGGATTTTTAATTTATGTATTTAGTTATTCTATTGTTTATTTTTATTTAATAGTGTAAATCTTGATAAATGTCTCCTATTGGTCGTCTTAAGAAGGATAAAATGAAATTGTCAATTGTTGAATCATTTGGTCTTACACAACATTCTAATCAACCATGTAATATTCAAAATGAAGTTGATGTTCATCTACATGAATATGATGAATCAAATAGTGTAGAGCTTGATGAAATAGAAAACCCATCAAAGAAACACAAAATAATATTCAAATCTAAATGGAATACGAGGTTTCCATGGGCTTATGTTTGAAAACATTTAATGGTAATGAAAGGATAAAATGTTCTCGACGTGTTAAATTTAAAAGTGGGACTCCATTTTCAAAAGAGGGAACTACCACTCTTCAAGTTAGTGGTATAAGTGGCCATGAAAAATCAAAAGCGCAATTTTTGTTTTGCAACTTTTGGAGAGAAAAAGCAATTGAAGCAATATTCCAATCACTAAACATGTAGAACTAATGGTAAATGTTGGGAAGGAGAAAATTATATCAATGATTGAAAACATGTATTTTGTTGCTATACATGATTTATCTTTAGAAATGTATAAGTCAATATGTGACTTGAATTGATATAAATGCACTCCACGCATGCTTCTAACCTCTGAATTTTCTGCATACACAAATACCACACAAGAAAATATTTTCTTCAAGTTGCTAAAGAGGTGTATTGGAACAATCTAAAAGAGAATATTTTACTGATCAAATTATGGAACACCAACTAATTGTCTATATTACATATTTGACGAATGGAGGAAGAGGTCAATGTTTAACAAAGTTTATATGTTTACTTCAAATAAAGGATAGAATAGCTCAATGTATGTATGATCTAGTGAACTCTTTTAGCATAAATGGAATTATATTTGATGAATTTTGTTGGTTTTGGTTCAGATGGTGCGTCTTCCATGAGAGGTATTCATGAAGGTTTATCTCCTAAACTTCGTATGCGCCTCAATTATTAGTTATCCATTGCATAGTTCACAAGGAAGCATTAAAAATCAATGAGGCTTCATCTCATTTTCCAGAGTTGCAGTTATTAACAAATTTGAAACAAAGTTTACTCATGGCTGGGAAAATCAACTAAAGCACATGGAAAATTGAGAGAGCTAATGTATACATTTCAAATCACTAAGTTAGTGGTCTTACAAATTCATCAAATTAGGTGGCTCTCTTGAGGAAAGGTCATGGAAAGGCTTGTTAAACTCGTGCATTATTTGTTAGTTATTTGTTAGGATTGGGAGTTAGGAGAAAAAAATGTATGAGTTGGCAACAATATTTCAAGTGCAAATTTGCATCCATATACTTGCAAACATGCTCGTTGAATTAAATAAGTTGAATCAAAAGTTCAAATATGTTGACACTACTTTATATGTTTATATTAGCATGCTTCGTAAATGATTTTTGGAAAGCATTTTTGGTGTAGATGCAGTGCATATGTCTTCTTTTTTAGTTAAAGCATAAAGCGGAACCCTTGAATTTGCAAATAGGACAAGTATGGTACATTTACATCCATTGAGGTTCGAAAGTTTTCCAAATATGAAAATATTCAGGGCTACTATATCACTGTATTCTTTTGGGAAAATGTTGTATTTTAAAGGTGATTAAATCTTTAGATAGGAAATCCATAGATTTACATGTATTTAATGTGGCTAATTTTTTCACTTCTCAACATTATTATGAAGAAGTGAATGATATAGACTGTCAAAGAAAAATATAGTTGAAATGTTTATGTGAAAAAATTTAGTATTGGGGAATCATCTATTGTGGATACTGCTAGATGTTTGGGTGAAATAAATGAATTTATTTGTGCTATTTGTAAATCATACCCTAAAAAGCATATGTATGGCACGAGACCTATGTGGAGATGAACATGAATGGTTTGAAGACTTTCCATATTTGATGCAATTATGGCAAGTTATTCTTGTTATCCCAACAACCACATCAGTAGGCTTCTTAAATTAAATAGTGTAAAAAATGATGATAGATAGAGACTCTCATTGGAGACACTAGATATGTTAATGCTTCTATTTTTAAGTGCGCATCATGCTATAAATGAGGTAGATTGGAATTCTACTTATGATCTATGGAAATAAATGAAAACTAGAAATCCATTTCCACTGGGAAAATATATTTATATTTTCAATTATGTACCTCCAAATATTTTTGAAGATCGTCAAAGGAATAGAAGAAACATATGTTTACCTTTTTTAAATGGAATTTGAGATTTTTTTTGTTTATTTACTACTTATATTGAGATTTTATAATGTTTTATTGAAGCTACTCTTTAAATTTTAAAGATTTTAAATGACACAATTTCATTATGGATTTTTTTTAAGAGGTTTATTAATATATACTTTTAAGTAGAAGTGAATTTTTTTAATAACCTTTCATCCTTGAACGGTCAAATAAATATATGCTCTTTCAAATGAAATTAAGAGCAAACCTTCAAACTTGATCACTACCCTGATGTTCCCTTTCATCCTTTCCTTGTATTGATATTTTCTTTGCAAACATTAAAATTTCAATATAAAATTAAAAAAATAAAAATGTCATTTGATTTGATTGGGTTACTTTTAATTTCATTGGATTGTCAATTTAAAATTAACAAAAATAAAAATACCATTTGATTTGATTAGGTTTATTTTTTATTTTTATTTTTTGTTTTATTTTATTTTATTGGACTAACATGAAATTAATGCTATATTTTAATTCTAAGATTTGATTGGGTTGTTGTTTTTTTTCATTGCACTAATATGGGATTGGTTTTAATTTGATTTGATTTGATTGGTTTTTTTATTTAATTTTTAATTTTATTGGATTAACATGAGATTGATGCTATATTTTAATTCTAAGATTTGATTGTTTTTTTTTCATTAGGGAGATTGATGTTATATTTACATTAAAATTTCAATATAAAATTAACAAAAATAAAAATGCCATTTGATTTGATTGGGTTATTTTTAATTTCATTGGACTTTCAATTTAAAATTATCCAAAATAAAAATGCCATTGGGTTTATTTTTTTACTTTTATTTTTAATTTCATTAGACAAACATGAGATTGATGTTATATTTACGTTAAATTTCAATATAAAATTAACAAAAATAAAAATGCCATTTGATTTGATTGGGTTTATTTTTTTATTTTTATTTTTAATTTCATTGGACTAACATGAGATTGATGCTATATTTTAATTTTAAGATTTGATTGGGTTTATTTTTTTTATAATTTCATTTGATTTGATTGGGTTTATTTTTTTATTTCATTGGACTAACATAAGATTGATGTTAATTTAATTCTAATATTTTATTGTATATTTTAATTTTAACATTTGTAAATTTATATTGAAAATTCTAATCAAATATCCCAAAATTTCAACAAATCATGGTTAATCTTTAAATTTATATTAAAAACTCTAATGAAATATCACAAAATTTCAACAAACCGCCTTAAAATATTGGTCCACATTTTGATGCCACAAATTATACATTGTTTTTTAATTATTAAAACAATTTACATTTTGTATTCAATTGCATTGTGCAATATAACCAAAGTAAGGATTTTTTAAAAATCCATTTTTCTAAAAATGTCCACAATTTTTAAATGTTTCTTGCATATTTGATGGTTATTTTTTTGAAAAAATAGCACAAATACCTATTGGCATATCTTATACAATTGACCAAACACTAATATCATCTTTCAAAGCATAGCTAAAACATAGAATCCAACTAGGATATATTGCATACTTTGGAATGCACTCTAAAGTAATTGAACAAGCTCTGTGTCTTCAAGTTTTAGTCATCTCTTAGGGTTTCCTTAAGCTCCCTGCAGCTCACTCCTCTAGTGAGTGATGCTATGGTGTAAGCATTTGGAGGGGCACAACCCACTCTTATAGAAATGTAGTCTTGGGGGGTGACGTCGGTCAAAGTTTTGCAACCGCAACACCTTCTCAATCACCACAAAACTAGAAGAATCAAGCGGAGGAACTCAATTAAGCAGGGAAACACAAAGCCCCCGTGGGATATTATTGACATAATCACAATCAGGGAAAATGCCTACCTAAAGCAGTGAAAAACCCCAATTTCGAAGTCAAATCCAGGATATTGGAGAATTACACCCAATACATGAAGGACCACACTTTGATTTGCAAGTTTATAGGGTTGTGGCCTACAAATATATTTAATCAATTAAACATAAAACAAATGGCAACCCAAGGGTCAAGTATGATATTCTGAAATCTAGAAGGTAGATCTAGGGTTTTCAAAAATGGTCCTTATTTCTTCAACAACGTTGATCTTTTCATGTGATTCTAGGAGCGATATAATATAGAAAAAGAGGATTCTTAGCAACTCCTGTGTAGGTTCAACTCTTCTCATTCCTAAGGGAATTATGGAATGAGGAGGTCTTAGAGGGAACCAAGAACACAATAGGTAACTTTGTCAAAACCTCAAAAGCCACTAAAATGTGCAAATACACTTCATATGCTCACATCTACATGTATTTGAACATTTCATAGCCCTTGTTAGCCTCCATAGACATCTACTATCATGAGGAGCTTCACTAGCAAGCCATAAACTACAAGTATGTCCCATTGAACTGTCGTAGATGCCATGAATATGGTCACCTATTTCGTGATTATCTCCTAAATGAATGGGAGCCTCCTTGATCTAGGTGGATATTGGAGGCTACTTGCCAATTCCACTTGGACCCCCACCATTGTTTCTTTCAGCTTTTTAGTTTCCTTAATTGTAGCACAATTTACTATTTTTAGCAGTTCTTCGGGACTTGAACTTCCGAAGCCGTTTTGAGGCCCTAAATAACGTTTTTTGGGAAAAATGGAAGCAACATGGGTACATGGACCAATTTTTCTCTTCCCAAATTTGTAGTTCTCGGATAGATCTGTCTAACAAGATATTGCGTGTGTCAAACGGAGATCGTATGCCAAAGTTACGAGCTCGGGAAGTTGATGTACCAATTTACCCAAACGTGGCCCACAATTTGGTGTTTCATCTTATAGGGTTAGGTTTTTGGACGTTTAGGGTTTTCCATTATTTCTCAACAATAAATAGGCCTTCGAGCCTAATTGTAACACAGTTTAGAGGCATGTAGCCACCACATATCTTCTCAAAGATAAGCTACCATCGCCCTAGCTGATTTATTTCCATTGTTGTTTGTAAGCATATTTTAGTATTTTACATTAATGAAATGAAGTATTATTTCCGATGCATCGCTATGTTTATGGTTATCTCTGTAATTTGTTGCTTTCCTATTTAAATCTAGATCAGTGGTATCAGAGCGGTCTGCTTTTTTCTCTAATTTTCTTTGCATGTCCCCAATGAGGTCAGGATATAAGGAGTTAGGACTTGAACTAGTCGAACCTTTGCAAGACCAGCCTCACAAATCCCGACGGCCTCCCATGACGAATGAAAAGAAAGACGAGGGGGCAGGAGATCTTATCAAGATCTTGCTCGAAGAAGCCCTCGAGCGACCAAGGAATGCAATGATGGATAGCTTTGCCCAAATCCTTCAGCGGCTACCCAGGGACGACACATCGGCTTCCAACAGCTACTCTGGAAATGGCACACCGTTTAAGGTACAAGTTAATTTTGAAATCCCCATATTCAAGGGTCAGATAAACACATATGTCATTGATAAATGGTTAAATCTGCTAAAGGGTTATTTTTCTATTCATGATTTTTCCAGTCGGGAAAAGATTATTTCCGCTCTTCTCAAATTAGCCCCCCACATTAAGGACTGGTGGGAAACCTAATACGAGCATAAGGATGAAAGTACAGACTCACTATTTTCAAGTGCACCCACTTAGGATTCATTCCAAGATGCCACCAAGGAGTAGTACTACCCTGTCATAAGCTATGAGGATCAATACATAAAGTGGACCATGCTGCAGCAGGGAAGGGACCAAGACGTCCCAGAGTTTACCAATATTTTCCATACCCTTCGCAAAAAGTTGGGTATAAAGGATTCAGAGCAATATTTGGTACTCAAATACCACGGCTGCCTACACAAGTACATCCAGGAATAAATAGAATTCCTAAATATCCCCTCGCTCGACATGTCATACCGATATGCCGTCAAGGTCGAGCAAAAGTTTAAACAGAAGAAGCAGGACTTTGGATCTATGAATCCGAAGCAAGGGAAAGGTGCCCCCAAACCACAGAATAAAGGACAAAGCCAAGGCGGGGTAGCCCAAGACAACCCGCCAACACTGCAAGCAAAGAATGGCATCGTGAAGCCAGAAAGGGACACTGCAAAGTGGTGTGAGTTCCATAAGAGCTCCACTCACAACACAAGTGAGTGTCGGGCCAAGCAGTCACTGGTGGCCGAGCTAAAGGTTTTAGAATCAGATGCATGTTCTAACTCTAAGTTAGAACCCGACAAGGGGAATGACAAAGAGAAGCAGATTATTGATGTGGATCCCAATGCCACCGTTGCCACCATGAAGATCCAGAGGGAGGAACCTGAAGATCCAGAGGAGGAGGAGCGTCTCTTCCACTCCCAGATGTGGGTAAAGGGCTCCCCGCTACAATTCATTGTCGACAGCGGGAGCAAAAAGAACCTCATTTCGGCAGAGGTCGTGAAGCGACTGGGCTTACCGACCACATCACATCCACAACCATACACCATCGGGTGGCTTCACCAAGGACGGGATCTTCGCGTGAGTCAATAGTGTCGCCTTCCATACAACATCAAGCCCTTCATGGATAAGGTATTGTGTGACATTGCTCCCCTTGAAGTTTGTGATGTATTATTAAGACAACCATACTTGTGGAGGCGACATGCTATGTATGAATCAAGGCCCCATGTTGTTATTGCTACTTTGGGAAATAAGTTGTATAGGATACCGAAGGTAGCACCACCTACCACCATCTCTTTTATTACTGCAAAACAATGCAATAAGCTCGTTTCCAAAACCAATAAATTTGTTTTCCTGATGATACGCCCTCAATGAAAGAAGAAGATAGTGGCCATGACCTCTAGACAGGGCCCTCTGCACGACAACTACAGATGGACAAGGTCATGGAGGAGTACGAGGATATCTTCACCTCCACCGTAGGGGTTCTTCTGCACTGTCAGGTCAAGCACTCCATCGATCTGACCCCAGGGATGCTACTACCTAATGGACCAATCTATCAGCGCTCCGTTTTGGAGAATGATGAAATCAAGAGGAAAATTTAGGAGTTGTTGCAGAAAGGTCACATCCGTCCAAGTTCATCACCTTGTGGGAGCCCGATCGTGTTGGTATAGAAGAAGGATGGGACTTGGAGACTCTGTGTTGACTATCGGG
This sequence comes from Pinus taeda, assembly GCA_000404065.3. Lineage (NCBI taxonomy): Eukaryota > Viridiplantae > Streptophyta > Pinopsida > Pinales > Pinaceae > Pinus > Pinus taeda. Next base: position 3,699 of record APFE030382197.1, on the reverse strand, counting down.
CGGTGAACAAGATAATTGTCTGTAATAGGTACCCGATCCCACGGATTGATGACCTCTTGGACCAACTGAAGGGGGCAAAATATTTCAGCAAGATTGATTTGAAGTTAGGATATCACTAGGAGCGAATTGAACCCTCTGATGTGTGAAAGACTACCTTCAAAGCCAAGGAGGTCCTTTTCGAATGGTTGGTTATGCCTTTCGGATTAATGAATGCTTTTGCAACCTTCATGAGGCTAATGGATGACATCTTGTAGCCATTCACCAACTCATTTGTGGTGGTATACTTGGATGACATCCTGATCTTCAACTAGAGTTGGGAAGAGCACCTCCATCACATCTGACAGGTTCTCGAAACACTATGGCAACACAAGTTATGTGCCAATTTGGAGAAATGCACTTTTGGCATGACCCAGGTTCAGTATATGGGATACATTATTGATGAACAGGGGGTGCATGTGGATCCATCCAAGATACAAGTCATTCAAGATTGGCCATCTCCAACCACTCTGACAGAGCTCGTAGCTTTCTAGGTCTTGCCAACTTCTACCATAGGTTCGTGTTGGGATTTTCTCATTTCACTTGACCCTTGAGTCAAGTCACCAAGGGAGGAGCGAAAGCAAAATTCTTTTGGTCTGAATCTCAACAGAAGGCATTCATGGAGTTGAAATATCACCTCTGCACGACACCAATTCTCGCATTACTAGACTTGCAACAACCATTTGAGGTCAAGATAGATTCCTCTGACTATGCTATTGGGGTAGTCCTTACTCAACACGGGCATCCAGTGGCATATCACAGTGGGACACTTTCAGACACAGTTCAGAAGTATCCCACTTATGACAAAGAGATGTATTCCATTATGCAGACCTGTCGATAATGGAAGCATTACATTTTGGGGAAGGAAACGTGTAGAAATTCCCATTGTAGATCACCTGGTAATGCAATGTACTAAAGCAAAAAACTTGATCTAATTCTACAAACAATTGATCGGAAGCTTAATCGAACATGAGCAACATCAAGCATGAACAGATATAACTTAGAATGAGAAGTAATCAACCATAACACAGAAGATATATCACTAAGGAAAGCACCAGCCTAAAACCCCAACTCTATATCATCATACAAGTGGAAATCTTATTCAAGTTACAAAAAGAACCAGCTCTCAAGCTATCCTGCTCTCTCTACAATCAAACAATACATCTCATAGACTTAATAGACATAGAATGTATCCTCCTTAAGAACTCCAAGGCTCCTATTTCCTTGTGCAGTTTTGATTGGGGTCCAATGATATCACATGTGTGAATTGGCCTCATCGCACTCACTGTAACCTCAATTCCAACTACACAATCCATCAGGAATAATATTCCTTCTGCTTGCAAGGAATATTCACAAAGGAATATCCTAGCAACTAATAATACAGTGTCCCTCCATCTAATCTCAACTGGGTCTTTGACTGAACTGACATGCATGAGTTATCCATGAGTGAATACTCAGTTATCTGAAATACAGTAATTACATGCATGCAAGCATTAACTAACTGAACTCTCATTAATTTAACAAACTGTTAAATTAATCTAACTGGACTTGACTAAGTTAATCTAAGTCAACTAATTACAACTCAATATTACAACTCATCCTTATCTCTTTAACTGAAGGTTAAATTCCTCAATTAATGGAGAAACTGTTGCATGTCCCCACATAGACTTCAAGTTTGATTTTCCTTAACTAATTAACTCAAGATGAATTACTTAATTAATTTCCAAACTACTGTTGATATCAAATTCAAATTTTACTTCCTATGTTTAGTCCAGGGACTGACTAAAATAAGAAGGGATCCCGAAATGCTATTTTTAGAAAAGTTATTTTAGCACTTTCACTTTTCACCCATTGTTGCTAAGATCACCAATGACTGAACTGCTATTTATAGCCCAGTTATTTATAGCAGTTCTATTTTTAGAATATTCTGTTTTTAGCATTTCTTGTTGCACACTTTTCAACAAAACAGTCATCCACACAAACCACTGACCCCTGTAGTTCATACAGACCCAAGGGAAATTGCAGAATGATCGCCATCAGAAGTGGTCCACATATATGCAATAGTTCCATTTGAATATCAAGTATAAGAAAGGTAGCACCAATAATATTGCAGTTTGCCTCAGTCAACTACCGATCATGGCGTTAACCACTGTGCTCAACTCTTGTGGGCACGAGATTTCTGATTGGCCACTTCTCTACAAAAGCGAATCAGAATTTGGCCACACATACCAGACACTTTTGGAGGGCCAGCACGTTCCAGATTTTCACCTCCAGGATGCCATGTTATGCCACCTGGGTCACCTTTGTGTTCCTTCAAGTGAGCGTGACAAGATGATTTGGGAAGCACACTATAGTTGGGTTGCTGGAAATTTCGGGGTCGAGAAAACGGTGGAAGTATTGCAGAAGTATTTCTATTGGCCGAATCTTCGACAGGATGTCGGGAAGTACATCAGATCATGCACTACCTACACCATTTCCAAACCGACCATCAAGAAGCAAGGCCTCTATACCCCGCTGCCTACCCCTAGTCGACCTTGGGAATCCATCTTCATGGATTACATGTCAGGTCTCCCTTCCACTAAGCATAGAAACGACTGTGTTTTTGTGGTCGTCGACAGGTTCTCGAAGATGGCCATTATGGCTGCTTGCAAGAAGAATATCACAAGAGAAGCCAGTGCTAAACTCTTCTTTGAACGAGTGTGGGTACACTTTGGGATCCCACATTCTATCATCTCAGATCGGGACAATAGGTTCCTCAGTACATTTTGGTCCAGTCTCTGGTCAATGCTCAACACCAAACTCACTAGGTCCATAGCCTTCCATCCTTAAACTGATGGCCAGACGGATGTTGTCAATAGGATGATCGTACACATTCCGCGCATGTACAACTCAAAGCATCCATGCACATGGGATGAGAGCCTCCCCTATGTTCAGCACAGCTTCAAGCGGGCTCTCCATAGCTCGACTGGCCACAGCCCTTTTCAGGTGGGCTTGGGATTCCAACCAATATGTCCCATTGATATGGCCATGCCATTTGCAGCTACTCATGCAAATTCGGCTCATGTCCAGTCCGAAATAAATAATGGAAACAACTTCATTGAGCACATCCAACATATTCACCAGCACTTCCATGACATTATGGAGAAATCAAATGCCAAGTACAAGAAGCGACATGATCAACATCAGGTGCCACACAAGTTTTAGGTGGGCAACAAAGTCTGGTTGCATTTGCAAAAGGAACACCTTATCGGAGCCTATCAGAAACTCATACCGCTTCGATATGGTCCTTACACCATTACAAAGGCTGTGGGAGACAATGCATTTGAGCTCAGCATTCCCCCATTCCTTGGCCTGCACCCAGTTTTCAATGTGGACCGCCTTCGGCCATACATTCCACCATTACAAGACACATCTGACATTGCAGAACAACTCACACCCACAGAGTGTAGGTTTTAAACCCGTACAGAAATTACCTGCATACGAATTCTAAATCACAGGAAAAATAAAAATGCGAGAGCATAACACATAAAACACATATACACAGAGATTTCCCACTGGATCTCAAAACCGGGACTACCAGCTTGATTTTTCATTATGTTCCTTTCAATGTTACAATACATATTTATACATGCCGAAACATCCAATACCATGGACCGAAAACCA
>APFE030382189.1:58182-153636 GCA_000404065.3 Pinus taeda | reverse complement strand
CATATTTAAGAGAAAATTCTAAGGTTTAGGCAGTGGAACATCACATCGAACATCAGCAACAAGTCCTCTAACTATTAAAGGATAACCTCATGTTGGCACATAGTAGAATGAAACAACAGGCAGATCAACATTGTAGCGAAAGAAGTTTTTATGTAGGTTATTGGATATTCCTACGGCTACAACCATATAAGCAAATTTCCCTCAAGCAAGCTAGGAAGTATAATAAATTATCACCAAAGTATTATGGTCCGTACAAGGTGTTGCAAAATATTGGTACTATGGCATACAAATTGGACCTTCCTGCAGCTTCTCGATTGCACCTAGTTTTCCATGTTTCTTGTTTAAAGAAGGTTATAGCTGACAAGCTCCCAGTTCAAACAATATTTATAGAACTTGACGAGGAAGGAAAAATTATATTGGAACCGGAAGCAGTCACAGAAACAAGAAATCGACAGCTATGAAATCGATCAATTTCGGAGTATCTTATCAAGTGGAAGAACTTATCTACTGATGATTCCACATTCGAGGATGAGAATTTTATACAGAAGTATCCAGAACTACTCAAGCATTGAGGACAACACTTTTTTGAAGGAGAGGGGCATGTTGAGTCCCTATAATACTACTGATTACCCCATTACTATTGTAGTTGTACCCCTTATTAATATTGTTGTGCCCCTATTGTCCCCATATTGTTATTACTGTGCCCCATAGAATCCCTCTATTGTTATTTTTGTGGCTTTATATTATTATTGTTAGGTCGGCTGGGTTATATTGTGACTCCTTAGACTCCTATATATAGAAAGGAGGTTTTGTCATTTGTAACATCCAAGAATTGTTCATTTATGTAATGTAAAGGAGGTTTCCCCCTCGAAGAGGCTGAATTCTAAGGCATTGATCTATCTTTTCTATCTTTCTTGAAGCTAGTTTCATAACAATCCTCCATTCTCTGAATATCATAGATCAATCCAAGTTTGATGTTTCCAGAAACGCAGGCTATAATTTTGCCCATTTTGGCCATGTCCAAATAGGTATTGAACCTCTACACTGAAAAGGCCAAGATGTTGCCTTTTTCTCTTGTGTTTTTGATCGAAGATGGAGAACTTTTCCTAAAGCCCTTATTGGTGAATGCCAAGGGACCCTTTCCTATGGCCCAACCTCATGGTCATGCTTTCCTGATTTCTCCATAGCCTTAACAGATCCAAATGCTATAAATGCTTCGATGTTAGGCTTACAAACACATGGTTATGATGATTTTGATGATGATAGTAAAAACACAGCCATATGGTGGTCCTCAGTAGTCAAATTCTATAAAAAGACTACTCCTTTTATGGTTAAATTTGTCTCATCACAATCTGAATTCACCACTTTAATCACCCATGATTATGGCATGAATCTTATTGTACCCCAGATGATTCCCTAATCTGAGTTGAAACCTCCTTCCGAATGGGTTTACTAGATGGGAGTCCATCAGAAAACCAACTCGACCTTCTCCTTTCAATTCCTCCACAATCTTTACCACCAAAGATGGTAATGTCCATACAATCTTTCCAGAGTCACGAGCTGAGCATGGTGGACCTTCTGTAAATATTTCTACATCTGTAAATACTAGTCCCACATATTTAGTTGATCCTACATTTCTCCATATTGTAAAACAATTAGTTTTGAGTGAAATTGTTTCCTCCAGTAATTCCCTAGCTGCTGTTTGTGACCATCCACATTGTTCTAAAACTTTCTGTCAATTTTCTTCACCTCCACCAAATCCACATGGCAATATTGAAGATGACAGAAGGAGAATAAACATGATTACTTTTATACCAGATAAAAGTAAATCTGAAGAAGAATATACTAAGACAAATTTCTTCAACATTCATGAAGAAATAATTATTTAGTCAACATAGAAAAATAGCCATCGGGGTTTATGTTTCACGGATGGATCAGAAATTTCATCATACAGAAAAAAATCCCAAAAATAAAATTCCAAGGCATGTGGAAATTCCTTCAGATAATGAAATTTCTGCCTTTCTGAAAATCTATAAAAGGAATTAGTCCATATGATCCTGACAATCAATGGAAAAATAAAATGTTTAATTGGGACATTTTCACACATAAATATGAAAGCAGATATGTTGAAGAACTCAGACTGCTGCCTAAAGAAGAAAGGAAAAATTTCAACATTCAGAAAAATGAGGAATGGAAAAAAGGGATGAAATCCAACAATCAATGGATTTCCTTTTATGAGTGGTATTATCCTTCCTCTAATCAGATAGAGGAATCCTTGAGGAAAAGCTTCTTAAATTAGGCTAGGCAGTAGAGAATTCTAAATGTTGATAATTTTGTAGCAGAAAAGATGGAATCCAATCCTGTTACTATTCCATCTCCCCTTGTGACTCCAGAATTTTCTCCAAAAATACAAAGCATGTTATCCAAACCAAACCTGCCCAGAGATTTGTAGGCCATAAGGGTGAAAGGAGAAAAATTGATAAAAGATATCTATAGCTGCTTGCAGGTAAACATGATTAGATCTGGTTCCCCTGCAAAACATAAATGGGAAATTTTCGATGGATAGATCTATGAAACTGACAATGATTTTCCACCTTGGAAAAATTTTGTCATCAAGAAAAATGATGGGAAAATCTTCAAACTTTTCCCAATCCAGACAGAGGACTCGGTGAAAGACTCTGTCCTTGCCACAAACTGGACTAATCTTGCTCTTTCTAGTTTGGAAAAATATCTGAGAAACCGACATAAATCCATAAAAGAAATGAATAACATTCTGAAAGACTTAATGAATAGAATGTTGCAAAAGCAGGATTACGCTTTGGTTTGTTTGAATGATAATGTCAAGACTTTAGCAGAAATGATAAACATATAGCTGAAAGTTTGGATAAACTTAGGATATCCACAGAAAAGAAGATAGTTGATGCAACTATAGTTCATGGGAAAGAAATTGTTAGAATAAATTCCAGTCTTGATGTTATAAAGAAGCAAGTTTTGAATGTTTCCAATTCTATTGAATTATTGAAGAAGAAGCCTTCATCAGACTCTTACAAATCCACTACCTTGTTCAGTGAACCTTCATCACAGATGCCCTACACTATCTCTGGTTCAGTATCAAGTCTTATAAAACAGCCTGTAGAAATAGAGTCTCCCAAACCAGGAACCTCTTATCCATACAGTATTTTTGCTGCCCCAAGTTATTTTGGACATCTAAAATCAAATCCCATAACATCCTCACATTCTAGTACATCAACCAGTTCCTCTCTGACAGAATGGATCAAAATGAAAAAAGCAGAGAAGGAAAATGTAAAAGAAGAAGAAACAGGAAGAAAACAGTGGTATGATGAGGAAGACAAAGAAGATACTGGGTTGCATAAGATAGAGATAGATGATGAGGAACCTTCCCTAGAAAAACTTGAGGAGTATGTACATAATTTTTCTCCTCAAGGCAAAGCTCAGTTTAACATTCTTGAAGATCATATGGTCCATGCAACCACATCCAGATCTACCTGGAACTCTACCTGGAGCCCTGCCCCAGACAGAAGAGACTTGATGAAATCTGAATATCATAAAGATTGGTCTACATCTTCCACATATTCGTGGAATATAGATAATTGCACTGAGGCAGAAGTTTTATCAGTTATGCATTCTATGCTTGTTTGTTATAGAAGTTATTTGGCTAACGATATTGGACCCATTAATTCTACCAGAAGAATTATTGGAGTGTTTGAAGGATCTTTAGACTCATGGTTAAAAGCTGAAACATTGAAAGATCCCGCTCTATTAACAACATGGGAAAATTCACAAGTTCTAAATGCAGGTGGAAGTGTATACATGGACCCGACAACATCACTCCCTGTAAACAATATGATTGCTTGTTTACTTTATGGCATCACTGTATATTTCATTGGGTTTCCACAGATTAACAATAACTGCTATTACTTTGGTTGCTATGAAACTCCATAATATGCAACATTTTGATGAATATTTTAATGAGTTCCTACACAGGTTGCATACTTTATCTCCCGAACTCATTCTTGAACCAAAATGGAAAGAAATATTCATCTCTTCTTTACCATTATGGGTTTCACAAGCCATAGTCACCAAATTACCTGGAAAGATTGGTGACTACAAATTTGGAGTTATTCGACAAGCAGTTAAAGCAATAATTGTTGAACTCTGCTCACAGATGAAAATTTCTTGAGAAGACACAAATTGAAGAGAGATGCATGGTTATCAACAACTATGCAAACAATGGCATCTTTCTGCCCCTAAAAATTCAAGGGGGAGAGAACAAAGTGCTTACAAGAAAAAGAAGCACTCTAGAAGGAATTTTTCTGGCAAAAGAATCATCCATGAGAAAAAACCAAAGGATTACAAAAAGACACAACTATACTCCAGACAGAAGGAAGTCAAGTATTACCATTGTAACCAGAAAGGACATATTTCCCCAAATTGTCCAGACTTACAAAAAGACAAAAAGAAAGATAAATCAGAAAAAGGTAAGAAGAAAATATTCTACAGAAATAAATCTGGAAAGTTAAATTATTTGAATTTGCCTGAAAGTTGTGAAGAAATCACTAGTGAAGAAGAATCAGATTATGTAAATAGATTTAATTCTGACTCTAACACTTCTGGTTCTGAGGATGAATATTGTAATGATCCCCACTGTGTAGAATGTTTTAAAGATAATTGTGATTGCAGCGATCTAGATGTCTGCCAATGTCATTCTCTAAATAAGATGAAATAGCCCGAGACAGAGGAACAAACAAGAAATTTGTTCGCATAAATGTTGGCAGCCACAGATCCCCAGCTGAAAGAAATGTATAAATAATTGTTCGTAAATCAGTTAAGTTCAAAACCAGCAAAGCAGAATAATCCTAATAGATTATATGTGCCACCAGCATCTCTTTTCTCAGTGGAAGCTTTGACGAGACAATTCAGGCAAGAAGATTTTGGTGAAGAACTACCACAAACCTTGCCTAGCATCCATAGAGCAATAAAGGAATTGAGAAAGATAGTGAAGGAGAACCGAACGCTTTGTATTGAAAGTCATCAGGACTGTCAACTAAGAAGAATGAAAGACGAAAATGAATAAGGATCTAGTTCAAAACAACCTATTTTCTCAGCCAAAACACAGAATTATACTTATCATTAGAAACCGTTTAAAGGAGTAGAAATTCATGAGCATGATTCTGATGAAGAAATATATTCGACTGGTCTAGGATGTAATCAGATTACTGGAGATGTTATGTATTGCATTAAGCTCAAAGTCAGAATTGGTACTAGATTTGAATACTGGAAAGTCCTCATGGATACTTGTTCTAGGCTTAATATTGTAAATAATTCAGTTGTAGAATCTCATCTCTTAAGACCTACAAGTTATCCAAAAGTCACAACGGCCAGCGGAGATATCAAGACCACTTCAAAAGTTTTAGTGGATATCTTTCTTACAGAATCTCTTGGAATCAAAGTTGTTTGTCCAATTGTCACAAGTATGGATTGTGCTATGTACTTGGGAACACCTTTCTTTCAAAATTTCTAGAAACATGGTGCAAATTTTGACCAACAAACAAAGAGGTTCAACTATTTTTTGGAATTGGAAGGTAAGGAATTATTTTTTCCTTTCATAAATTCAAGCTCACCCAATAGAATAAAATGAATTGAAAGATTGGAGAATTTGTTGGCAAATATGGAAAAGAAGAAAGAAATCCTAAGGATAGATGAAAATATGGAACAAGGAAAAGTTGATAAAAAATAATGGATCTCAGAAATAAGTTTCTTGAATGTTGTTCAGAGGATCCTAATGCTTTCTGGCATGTAAATAAGCATGAAGTTGAGCTACCATTAAAAAAGGATTTTAATGGAAAACTTGGAAGATCAAAGGCCATTCCAATGAATCAAGAGCAGTTAACCCTCTGCAAAAAAGAGATCAAAGAACTCTTACAGAAAGGTTTGATCAGGAAAAGTAAGAGTCCAATAGCTTGCTTTGCATTCTATGTTAACAAGCATGCTAAAGTAGCCAGAGGAAAGCCCAGCCTAGTAGTAAATTATAAACCTCTGAATAATCTACTTGACTATGATGCCTATCCTCTTCCAAAACCATCTACCATCTTGGCACAGATCTTTAAGTCAAAGATTTTTTCTAAATTTGACTTAAAATCAAGATTTTGGCAAGTAGGGATCAAAGAATCAGACAAATGGAAGACTGCTTTTTCAGTACCAGAAGGCCATTTTGAATGGAACATAATGCCTTTTGGGTTGAGAAATGCCCCTTCGGCCTTTCAGCGCATCATGGATGAAACCTTTGAAGGTATGGAAAATTTTCTTAAAATGTATATTGATGATATTTTAATTCATTCGGAAGATATTCCTGCTCATATCAAGCATTTGAAGATGTTCCTCCAGAGAGTAAAAGAAAAAGGAATAGTTATTTCTGAATCAAAGATGAAATTATTTAAGGCAATGATAGACCTTCTGGGATACAATATACAGGTTGGCTCCTACCAAGTAATCCGGAGGAGTCTTGATTTTATTGATAATTTTCCTGATGAAATTTTAGATAAAACACACCTGCAGAGTTTTCTAGGAAGCCTTAATTATGTATCTAAATTTCTTCAACATTGTGCCCAAGAAAGAAAACTTTTGAACCAGAGGTTACAAAAAGAACCGATCCCATGGAATGAAGAATGCACTAAAGCTGTCTGGAGAATCAAAGAAAGGATCCACAGAATCCAGCCTTTAAGTCCAATACAAGAAAACTGGAAAAAGGTAATCATGACAAATGCTAGTAATATTGGATGGGGAGTTGTTCTTTGCCAAGAAAATCTAGAGAAAAAGAAAGAACCTCTAGAAATCTACCAATATGCCTCTGGATTATGGTCTACAACTTAGACAAACTGGGCAAGCATCAAGAAAGAACTCAGAGCAGTTTATCTGGGAATTGAAAAATTCAAAGATTTTGTTATCTATACAAAGTTTTTAATAAAGACTGATTATCAGGCATTAAAATTCGCCATCCAAAAATGTGATTTTGAAGATGCTGCAATGGTAAGATGGATGATGACACTCAGTCAATATAATTTTTAAATTGAATTCATTCCTGGCCACAAGAATTCTTTTGCTGATATGCTATCCAGGGAATTATTAGAAAAGAATTCTATTCATTCTTTAGCCTACAATTTCATAAGAAGAGTCGAAGATTGTGTTGAAATAGAAACCCCTTATGGATGGGTCAGGTATCCCAATATCAGTCGTACCATGCTATTTGATCATGATGATGAATGGTACCCAGTAAAAGAGATAAGGTGGAGAGAAGGTATTCCCAATCTCTGGACTTGGGATGATCAAGAAGTTGAAAATGATTTGGCCGTTCAAGAACTTGATTATTTGGCTCATATTGGGAACATCGCTTATGAAATTTACTATGAAGATGATAACAAAATTGGAAATTGCAGACTTACAATTAAACAATTCAACAATCCTCTTAGAAGGACTGATTTTGATCCAGAAAGACAAAAGTCTGCTTTCTTCCAAATGATGTATTTAGAAAATATCTCATCCAATTTCTTCTATCATCTCCAATTTGATTTCAGCTATGACGACTGACCAACGGAAAGAATGAATCAAGAAGATCCTCTACCAGATTGGTTTATAGATTGGTGGAAAATCTATGGTCTCAGTGCTATTCTCACCATGCCCTATTAGTTCACACGGTTGAAGATTGATGGTTTTTCTGTACCCGGCTCACTCCATACTAGAGTTTTGTATAAAAGTCTTAAGGATGTCATGGAAATAGAAGATATCACTTTCCTAAATTCAATAAGGAGATGTGGTCATACTCACTAGTTCGTAAGCCAAAGGATTTGTGCAAGACAGCTTGCCTCAAGAACTGATGGGACCATAATGGAATACAATGACTTTCATCATCAATCAGATCCAGACGATAATCCTTTGGAAGAAATTAATTTTCTTCAACCTCCAAAAAATCATGAAGATTAGATTTGGGAATCTGAAAAAGAAGTTACGGTCCAATTCTTTTCCACAAGTCGCATAGATCATTTCCGACATAGTTACTATACCCACCCACAAGTGTCATTTTTTGTACTGTAAAGTCTTTCTAACCGACAATGGTGTTAGACATTTCTTTCATGGGTTCTTCGTAAAAGAATCTCCATTTTGTACACACTAGCACATAGTACTAGATATGTCTGAGAATCTCTATGCAGATGTCCTTCCAAGGTTACCCGAAAGCAATGATTCCTGACATTTTACTTTCTTTATATCACATAATAATTGTAAGGATTCTAATACCCTTACACGGGACTATCAAATCCTTCTTTTTCGGACGATTTCCTTGCACGGATAATCGATATGAAGGAATCTTACTTTTGAAGCCATGGATTTCACTGGGGAAGATTTTTCTCAAGGAATTGGCTATATAAAGAAGAGGAATGCCTAGATGAAGGCATTTGGGTCAAGTCTAGAGTAAGGATCTGAGAAGCCTGCGTCTCTATGTCTGAGCATAGGGAAGAACCTAAAGTGGCCGGATCTTTAAGGATGAGTGTTTGTGTCTGTGTCGATCTTTAGACTGAGTCTGCTTTGTGTGCCAGGTAGCCTACAGATTTCTCTTGCTATGCAAAGATATTTATCTGTTAAATGCCACAGCAGTCAATCTCAGTAAGGATCATGTTGTCATTCTAAATCTTGTAATTTCTCGGGAGAGAGATGACTTTTTGAGTGTTCTTGTAATTACCAGTTGTATATCAATAATAAAATGATTAATTCTCTTTGTATTATGATGACTTCAATTTAAATAATGAAATAAACAAATAAATTTATATAAATAATGAAATATTATTATAAATTTTAAGTTATTAATTTTCATATAATATATATATTTTTAAAATTTATTTCGAGAATGAATAAATTAGTTATTATGATAATAAAGATTATATATATATTATATATATATATCTATATATATATATATATATATATTATATAATATATATATATATATATATATATATATAGATATATATATATATATATATATATATATATTAAGATAATCATTTTTTTATTTATTTTTTATTTTTTATTTTATTTTATGTTTATGTTTGTTAACTTTATATTAAGTGGATAATTTGTGATGATGGTATTTGCATGAAAATTGGGGATTGTAGTGGTATTTAAAAGAATTTGGTGCACTTACGTGTAGCTATTGATTCTCTGAACAATTCATAGTAAAAAAATATAGTCTCTCTTACATTTTTACATTCTTTTTATGCAGGGAATCTATATTGTCCATAGAAAAGAAATCATCTTTAGATTCTTTTTATGTAGGGAATGTATATTCTCCATAGAAAACAAATCATCTTTATTCTCAAACATTCAAATACTAACCAAAACATCTTTACATTCTTTTTATGGAGAGAATCCATACTCTCCATAGAAATCTTGTGATCTATTGGGTGGTAAAACAAACACCAAATGCCTAGCTCTTTACCATAATATGAACATAGCAACCAGTCCCCCAAATCCCATACCTAATGTTAATAATGACATTTTTTCATCCAAATGGCTTCTCCATCCCACTTTGACATTATTACTCTTACCACCATTGCCTTCTCTTATTGGTGGCTTGTTTACATTGCATGGATTTAAAGGACACCCTCTTAAGAATTTATACTTTTGAAATGATGTTACATTGAATGTAGAAAATTGTGTCCCTATATTTTGACAAGTCCAACTATTCTAAGGTAGGTATCTCACAAAATGATACATATATTTGTCCCTTCAATTGATTTCTAGATAACTTCAACAACCTCAAGCTACTTAGGCTCCCTATGCTTGCAGACATTCCTCCTGTAAAATTATTGCTTGACAAGTCAATTATTGTATTTGTAGCAAGCACATATGTGAGAGTATATTCAGTTCTTTAATTGATAAATGAAAATCGTACTTTAATCTCATCTTTAATGTTTGAAAATATAACATTGATTATAAATCCCTGGAATCTCTCAAGGTGAAAAGGTATTCCTCCATTGAATTTATTATTGGATAAATCCAACACTTGTAACTTGGTAAGATTGGTAATAGATTGGGGAAGGCCACCATGGAAATTATTATAACTAATACTTATATTTCCTTAAATCGAACAATTCACACATGGCCAAAGACATTGACAAAGTTCTAGAAAAAAATATTAGAATGAGCTGAAAATGCTATAAAGAATTTGGAAAGTTTATATTACCGAAAACTCTACTAAATAATTTTTTTGATATATCTATAATGGAAATAAACTTGAGCTTTTTTATAATTTTAAGAAGACTCTCACTCATATTATTATTGGCAGATCTATGGTCTTCAAATATTTTATATTTCCGATGGCTTCAGGGATGTTCCTAGTGAATTTGTTTTCTGATAAAGTCAAAGATTCTATTGAAGACAATCCACTAATATGAGAAGGGATATTTCTAGGCATATTATTCATACTCAAATCTAGGTAATCAAGAAATTTCATGATGCTATATGGAAGATGTTTAGTTAAGTTGTTTGAAAATAAATACAAGAATTCAACAGATTGGCGCTTTCCTATTTCTTGAGGAATGGTACCCGTGATCTGGTTGGAATTGCGGACAAGAACTATAAGCTTCTTCAATATTGTAATGGTTTCAAGTATGGGCCCTTTGAGTGTATTTGAATGAAGATCTAGATAAGAGAGATTACTACAATTTCCTATTTCGGAAGGGATAAAACCTGAAATATTGCCACGGACACAATTATACTGAGGATAAGGATAATCGTCATGAAGAATATAACAAAGGCCATGGATCGAAAGGCGAGTAAGCTCCTTCAAATTACCCAACTCGGGTGGTACAATGTCAATTTCTTTTTCATAAGTTATCAAGAAAATAAATAGTTTTTAGCCTTAGGATTTGGAATGAATCAAAACTTGGTTGATAACTTTGTATCATCATTTTTGTTGTTTTCGTATCTAGGAGGTGGAAATGGTAAACAATGTTAGATTGTGTAGAACATGTGAATCCTTTCAACAACAATCATTGGTAACCTAAATTTAGGGAATGTTAACACAACTCTAGTACAAAACTGCAACTTTGCTCCCAATCACGCACCATATCATTGCAATCATATTTGGCTCACCCTAAGAATTGAAAAAAAAAATGTGGCAGATCAAACTATTCTTTCCTCTAAAACTACTACAACACTTTGTCCCAACAAAATTCAAGTAGCACAAAGAGTTCACTAATGGAAATGCTTGAACTTGTTTGATCCCTAAAATAGGTTTAATAACAAGGGAACTGCATATGAGCTGAAAATAGCTTACAACCAAAAATCCCAATAAATAATCTTCAGAGTTGAAAGATGAATTTTTAGCTACTTGTGCCTTTGACAAGTGGAGGAAATTATAAAAATAAGAATAACAATTCTATAGAATGATGTCCTTCTAGAGACAATATTGGGAATTGGAATGATCCATATGATATAAGAAAATAAACCTCCAAAAAATGCTAAGCCATAACATTGCTTCTCAACAGAATGCCCAAGGGAACTTCTAAATAGGAACCACAATAGTTCACCTAATAGTTTCTTTGTCAGATTCACCTTTCCATGTGAGAGGCCTTGAAGCCGATGCAATTCAATGCACAACCGAATAACTAAAATCACCTACTATGGAGTAACTCCATTCCAAAAAAGGAAACTTGAAGAACAATTGCATACTAACCATTATGCCTCTGTTTCTCTGAATGTGGTAGACCTTTCATGGATTATCTATTCATCACCTACCAATATTTTTCACTGGAATCACTTCTTTAGTTGGGAAACCCATCTCTACATACTTACTCATCTATAAAATGAAAAATACCTAGTTTCTTTCTTTGAATCCCCAAAAGTGATGATCTAAAGGTATTAACAATAAAATCCAGCAAAGAGTGTCAATCCTTCAAAGAGAAATAAATCCAAACTCTTTTTCGCTCAAAGAAGCATCACAAATCCCATCCCGTAAACCCATATAATGAGGATAGACATTTGAAATCTACACCAAGTTTGGATATGTGAAAACTCAGCCAAAAGCAACCCAAAGTATGGAAGAGAAAAACAATCTTCAGTCATAACTAGTTAATATTGTTACAAACATTTTCAAGTTGAGACTTATTGTAAGTGCACAAAAAATATTTAAAAGAAAGTAATTTTCATTTTCAACTCTTTATAGTGTCATAAAGATATAAAAAAAAAAAAATTAGACTCCTAACATTTTAGGAATTGTCTAATATCTTGTTTCACTATAGATCTTATTAAAGTTTGATTTTAGTTTAACAATGTTGATTTTCTTCTTTAAACTTGTTAAAACAAAGATATATTTTTTATTTTCTAAATTGTGGTTGATCATCTCTTTATGGTATCTTAATTTTTTCTTATCCTCTAATTCTATATCAAATTACATTTTTCTCCTTAAATTTATATGTAATAATATTTTTTAATATTATTAATGTGTTGTGAATTTATCTCTTCCTCCATACCCAATGATTTCAGTCAAGACTTGGCATCTTTTCGTTGGCATTACTTAGGCCACAAAGAGCTTTGGCTAGAGTTTGAAGCAACCTTAGGAATACTCTTCTCTTTCATGTTGTCTATCAGGTGAATGCATGAAGATGAGTTACACTTTTGGGCCAAATCTGGCAATGAAATTTCAAAATTCATATAAGGGTTGTGAATTTTGATTCGGACTAAAAATACTATTTGTGGAGAATTAAGTTGTTTTCCTAATGTTTTATTTTTGCAAAAAAAAATTAGTGTCTTATAATTTGTCAATTTTCCATTAAATGAAATTGATGTAGGAGCATAAGCTCTTCATTTTTACTATCTCATTTGACCGAGAGGGTCAAACCATTTACCAAGGGAGTTAGTTTCCTAAGGTTGATTTCATTCTTTATTTTGTATAAGCCAATGCTTTTATGACAATTATATGAATGCGAGGAATATTGTAATGAAATCTTATCCTTAAGATATATTTCGAGAATATTTAGTGGGTTAGAGAGAATGAAGGACCATTCGATTAATGATAGATTGAGCAGCTAAAAAGTCCTAAGTTAGAGGGTCTAGTTGAGGCTTTTGTGGATATAAGAGAGATTCTTAGATCTGAAACTAATTTGGTTTCAATCATGTATAATGTAAATTATGAGGGAAAGAAGAGAGTGAGTGTGCTTAAGAATAGAAAAGCGAGAGGTTGTGGAATCCTAGATTGGATTCAATGCCAAAAAGGTCAAAGAAATGAAAATTGGGCCACGGGAGAAGACATAGAATTTACTTTTTCTCAACAGAAGTGTATGTACATAATTATTAAGGAATGGAATTCATTATGTTGTTAATTTTCTTTGTATTATGATGAATTCAATATGTATGTATGGAAATGTTAATTGGTAATTCACTAAGAATGATTTCGACAATAGAAATCCTTAGTGTCAAAATTATTAGTCAAAGCGTGATCATGGTTTAAAATCACGGAAGTACAGGAACAAAGTAAATTAGAAATCTCCATGTTGAAGGTGAAGCTCGACCAGATATTATAGAAGGAAAGATCGTTATCTATAACGAACATCAAATTTCTAGGTGAAGACTATTGATTTGGAAAATTGTTGAGATCGTCATCCTTCATAGGGTTTAAAATTGCCATTCGAATAGGCAGACAAGTTGTTGAACACATTGACCATGAAATGATCAAGTGACGAAGGAAAGTCATCATTCATGGTGTGTTAAGAAGAGTATGAGTTTGGTTGGAAAGTGGGGTCACATTATGAGTTGAACTTGGTGCCATTGTAAGATGAAATCGCCCAACACTGTGAGAAGTGGAAGCACCCATCTTCAAAAAAGGAGGAATGCGATCAATTGTTTTTCAAAAAAGAAAAATTTCTTTCTATTAAGTATATGAAAATCCACATATCAGAGAGAGTAAATCTCAATCACCATAAAGAATATACATACAGTCGAACCAACCATCATGAGTATACAGACACAAAAGCACATTCGCATGCTATCAAAATATTTAGATCAACATTGACCACAACTTAAAAGAAGTTTGTCAAAACGCCAAAACAACCTTAAAAAAAAATAATAATAAATAATAAATAAATAAATCACTCTAGAAAGGAGAGCATCCGGAGAAGAAAAGGGGTCCCCTGCAGACAATGGCCCATGTTATAAAGGGATGGAACCTTCCCCTGTCAGAGATGTAGAGTAGAACTGTTGGAAGATGATCTGATCCAGGATAGAACAACAAATTGATTTAGAAAGGTGGTCCGCTCACTATTTTCAATATGATAGATATGAAAGATAAGGATATGATGAAAATCAGCTGACATATCCCCGATATAGATTTTCCATTTCTCAAGAGATAGGGAGTTTAAGGAGCCCATGTAGTTAGCCTAGTCAATAACATATTTAGAATTGACGAACAGAGAGAGAGAGACTGGATATCGAGCTAGAGGGCACAATAGACGACCCCCCAAAGAGTAAGAAGTTCAACTCGACTATTAGATCCCTAGTCATAGTGCCAATAAAACCTATAAGAGAGCTCAAATTTGATTTGAATGGCCATTCCACATCCACAAGAGTTAAAAGAGGATGCTCCATCAAAAAATCCCACAGGATAAGATGACCAAAGGTCTCTAGGAGGGGGAGGATGAGAGTCATTGAAAGATAAGGGGATAACAAATTCAAAGAAATATGAAAGGATTCTACAACAGGTTCTCCAAATGTTCAACAAAACATGATGAAAGATGAAAGCATTTCTAGACTTCCAAATTCCCCATAATGAAAGATGAAAGCATTTCTAGACTTCCAAATTCCCCATATAATGAAAAAGGCCAGAATATGATGAGATTTATGATCCAAATATCACCGACCAAGAAAAGAGATAATGTCCGGACCTTCCCAAGCAGCAGGGTAGTTCATCATATGGAGCACCCCATTCCATACTAAAGAGGAAAAGGTACAAAGGATGAAGAGGTGAAATGTGTCCTCTCCGGATGAAAGGAAGTGATTGCATTGGTCCAGACCATGGAAACCCTTCTTACATAAATTTTCCCATGTGAGAATGCGATTATGAAAAACAAGCTAGAAGAAGCATTTCAATTTCAGGGGAAAATTCCATTTCCAAGCCCTCAACATCCAAGAGTAATCTAGAATCTATCTTGTGGGAAAAGAGATTAAATTATATGCTTCTTTGACAATGACCCTCCCCTGTTGGGAGCCACCAAACCAGATAAGCCTATCATCTTTTGGAAGGAGAACTATCCCAAACAATTTAAGATTATTAATGTAGTTTTTCCATTCTGGTAGCAGTACCTCCAAGAATAAAATTCAAGCCTAAGATGGACAAATTAGAATTTCTATGAGTGCCATAGAATGACTTTGCGCCAAAGTAAATCATTTATGAGCTTGAATATGCATTCCAATTTCATAAAGGGTGTCATATTTCTTTAAGGAATTATTGGGTATGACTTTGCAGATTGTGTATGTGTAAATACAAAGAATTAATGGGGCTTTATTTGTTGGTTGAATATTGATTGCTTTATGATGCAACATGATTTGAGGTCGTTGCCACATATGTGAAGATAAGATGACAAAGGAGAATATTGTTCATTAGTGATAGTTGTGTTGGAAGTGTTTGCAATAAATATTGCAAATGTGTGAACGCTATCATTGTTTGGTTGACCTCTACATGAGGACGAAGTGTAATTTAATAATCCACCTGAAAGATGAGAAACTATGTAACAACCCAGGTTGACCATGATTGGAACTTGAGTGAATTATGTCAGTACAAAAATGGCCTGCATAATTTGGGATCAGAGCTCAGAATATAATTTTACGTAGAAGAAATTAGACAGTGAGAAGTCATGAAAGAAAACTAAAATTCTTTGAGGAGAACCAGGGCTGATAGAAATCATTGGAGTTGTTCATGGAATTAATAAATATCATATTGTGGAAGATTTCCTTCCATCACTTCCATATGAGGAAGATGCATTGCTACACAAGCTTGAATTGAATGCAACAAGTAAGGTAGAAAATATAATTGGAAACTTGCGTTGAAAGGGGAGCATGGAAGAAGAGAAAGCTTGAGGATTGACATCAAAGAAGGGGTAGAGAAGAAATTTGAAGGTCAACTATTCGAAATAGGAACCAATTTGATTGAAGATAAAACTTTTTTAAGAAACATAGAAGTAGACTTCAAACAAAGGAGATCGAATCTGTTGGAGAAGAAAGAATAGGTTAATGCATTTTTTCTTTGAATAATTGTAAATGTAGAAGAATATTGTTTGAAAAGTTTGGCAGTAAGTAGGAATTTATTTTCTTGTGAAAATTGGATCAGATTGTATTATCTTTATGGAGGATTGCATGTAGTTGCAAAAAAAATTCCAATAGTAGTGGACAAAAAGAAATATTAATATTATGTTTTTACTAGCCATAAGTGAGGTGATAATTGTGATGGAAAAGAGGAAGAAACCATGAAAGGGAACAAAAGTTATAAATTTGTGATTGGAAGATGAAGAAAATGTTATAAGGAATAGGTGTTATTAGTCGAGTAGGATTAAGATATTGCAAGGAATTGTGAAAAAGAACCCAACAACAAAATTTGGTGCTCCAAAAAGGGAAGGAAGTGAAGATAGTGGAAGGATAAGTGAGAAAAATATTGCAACAGTTAGACAACTTTTGAAATTTGAGAAGCAGGTCCACTCCAGAAAGAGAGTGGAAGGGTTTTGTTGTAAAGGACCAAGGAGGTGGACAACTTCCAACATGAGCAGTTGGGTAGAAGTTTCCAAGAGAGGGGCAGTTCCATAATGAGTGTGGGGAGAACTATCAAAAAGAGCTCAAGAGAAGGAACAAGGAACACCAGGAGCATAAGCTCAAAGGAAGCTTAGTTGTAGCTCACAGGTGAACGAGAAAGAGTTCAAAAAAATGAGAAGACAAAAAGGTGAAGATGAATACAAACAATCATGTGAAGGATTCAAAAAAAGGTCACAAGAAAAGAGGAAGAGATTCCAAGAAGTTGGCGTGAAGATGAGTCATGAAGAGAGAGAGGCATAAATGACACAATTGAAAGATGAACTCAGCAAGGTGAGAGAGCAGCTACAAAGGCAAACAAAGTAGCCACATGAAGCGTTAACACAAGAGTTCAAGAGTGGAGTGTATGTAGGGAAAAATATTCACTGGTCAGTGAAGAGACTGCATGAAACAAACCAGAAGAGGTGGATGATAGGTATGATACATAAATGGTTGAGGATCCTCAGAAATGTTGAGTCTGAACCAGAGACAAAACAAAGATGCAGTGCATTTGTGCACCAAAAGAGGGACCCATCCTTGGAGAGGATGGTAGTAATGAACTATAAGAGGAAGAAAAGTCATTGAGGACTCTTATGCAAGATGAAAAGAGGCCAAAACAATCTAAGGAAGATGAATGTATGGATCTAGACACTAAGAATCAAATTAAAGAAGAGTTGATGGACAACTTGGAGGAGTGAATGTTGCATGAGGAAATAATGTTGGCAGCCACAAAAGAGACCTAACTGTCTCATGTTTTTTAAACTAACAAGTGTTTTATTTTTGTAGGTGACGAATATTTGCAGGAACCAAAGATTTGGTTGGAAACCAAAGAAGCACAGGAACTATTGGAGAAACCCACGCAAGTTGGAAAAGTCATGGACATGAAATTTGTTGTAGTAGAATTAAAGTTTTTAGAGGATTGGTTGGACAATCCAAAGACCAGTTGCAAAGAAAATGAAATGATGGTGGGTTGCAACAATTTTGTAGAGGATAAGGATAAGGTTGCCATGGAGAAAATGCAACAGAAAAGAGGCAGTAGTGATGACGCATTCCATCTGCAAATGCAGACCAAGAGGGAAACCATTCTAGACAATTGGAATGTTGATGATTTAGTAGAGAGCAGCGGTATGTTCCAGAGAATGTAAGAAATTTGATGATAAAAGTGTCTCAAAAGAGACATCTTGCAGGAAGGAAGGAAGATGGAAAAGGCTTGTTGATAGGGATAGAGTGAGTATACATTAGCAAGGAGAAGAGAGAGTTGCAACATAAGGTCTGGAAGCTAGGAAGAATGAAGAAGAAGATAATGGATCAACAATGACAAAATGAGGAATGCAGTCAATTACAAAATAAGATTTGGGACCCAAGCATACTTCCTTCATCAACTCATGGTTAGTAGACCATGAAACCTTTCAACTTGGGGAGTTTGATGTAGGAGAATAAGCTCTTCATTTTATTTTGTCATTTGACTGAGAGAGTCAAACCATTTAATAATGGGGTTGGTTCCCTAAGACTGATTTCATTCTTTATTTTTTATAAACCTATGCTTTTATGGGAATTTTATGAATGTGAGGAATATTGTAATGAAATCTTCTCCTTAAGAGAAATTTTGAGAATATTGAGTGGGTTAGAGAGAATGAAGGATCGTTAGATTAGTGATAGATTGAGGAGCGAAAAATTCCTAAGCTAGAGGGTCTAGTTGAGGTTTTTGTGGATCTAAGAGAGATTCTTGGATCTGAAACTAATTTGGTTTCAATCGTCCATGTATAAAATTATTTTATGTAAATTACGAGGGAGAGAAAAGAGTGAGTGTGCTAGAGAATAAACAAGTGAGAGTATGTGGAAGCCCAGATCGAATTTAATGCAAAGAAGGTCAAAGAAATGAAAATCAAGCCACAAGAGAAGACAAAGAATTTTATTAGCAGAAGTGTATGTAAAGGAATGAAATTGATAATTAATAATGATGACTTCAATATGTACATTTGGAAATTTTAATTGGTAATTCTCTAAGAATTATTTTTGCAATAGAAATCCTTAGTGTTGAAATTATTAGCCACATTGTGATCGTGGTTTGAAATCACAGAAGTACATGAACAAATTTCATTGGAACTCTGTGTGTTGGAGGTGAATCTCAGCTATAGGTTATGGAAGGAAATACTATTATCTATAATGAACATCAAATTTGAAAATTATTGATTTGGAAAATTGTTTAGATCATTAGCCTACATAGGGTTTCAAATCACCATTGGAAGGAGAAGACAACTTTTTGAATGTGTTGACAAGAGTATGATTCTGGATGGAAAGTGGGGTCAAATTCTGAGTTGAACTTGGTGCCATTATAAGATGAAATCGTTTAGCACTGAGAGAAGTGGAAGCACTTATCTTCAGAAATAGAGGAACATGGTCAATTTATGGATGATCAACAATGGAAAATAGCACCAATTTGGTACAACATCATTTACTTGTAGGAATGAGAACGTATTAGTTGATGGAATTGAGTGCACAACAAACTAATTTATCTAGATCATTGGCAAGCTACACAAAAGGGAATTGATACCTCTAAGAATCAAATTCAAGCCTATGTTGGATGGATTAGAATTTGTATGAGTGCCAAAGAATGACTTCGTGCCCAAGTAAATAATTTATGAGCTTGAATAAGCATTCCAATTTCATAAAGGTTGTCAAATTTCTTTAAGGAATTGTTGGGGTATGCCTTTCCAGATTATGTATGTGTAAATATAGAGAATTGATGGGGCTTTATTTTTTAGCCGAATGTTGATTGATGTATGGTGAAACATGATCTTGGATTGTTGCCACATATGTGAAGAAAAGTAGAAAAATGAGAATATTGATCATTAGTGATAGTTGTGTTGAAATTATTTGCAATAAATATTTGTAACTATGTGAACGTGATCAAAGTTTGGTTGACCTATGCATGGGGATGAAGTGTAATTTAATAATCCATGTAAAAGATGAGAAATTGTGTAAAAACCTAGGTTTTCCATGATTGGAACCTTAGTGGATTATGTCGGTTGACATATACAAAAACAACAAGATTTATATTTCTTGAAAGAAACCAAATGTATAATTTATTTAGGTGTGTGATCCTTTGAACCTTAGTTTGTTATCAAGACATTAATTGAATTAGTGATAGGAGTTTAAATCGTTTATTTCTTAGTTCTATCAGGCTTATAACTACTATTATCTACCTATTGTTGGGTGTGGGATCCCCCAAGGGAAGTTTTGGGGCTTAGAGCCCAGATTTTGATCAAAGATTGTAATTCTGACGTAAAAACTCTGCATTTTGTGGGCACAGAGTGCGTAGTTTGTAAAAGAGTCATAGGGTTGTCCGCCCTTAATTTTGTTAATGTAATGTCAGTTGTAGAGATCTACCCATGGTTCACGAACCATGGGAACGTATAAATAGAGCGAGGCTCTAAGTAGTTAAGACATCACGATAAGGATGAAGAATTGAGTTCATATCTGTGGAGTAAAGTCTAGTTTTGGGAAGTAGAGTAGGAGAAGGCTCTACAGCTAAGTGCGCAGAGGCCTAGTAGTCCACAACTGAGTGCGCAGACCCCTGCAACTAAGTGCATAGGGCGAGTTGAGTCTGTAATATTTGGAAGTAATAATAAAGAGAATTTTTCTACCATTTATGTGTATTTATTTCCTGTTCTATGCATCTGTTACATTGGATATAAATTGCACTTTTAATTCTTATATGATGCGTGAATGTGTATAACTCTGCAAGTTAGAATAACTGTTTACATGAAGATAAGTAAGATTGTTAAGAAGATAAGTAAGGTACGCGATGTAGTTTGGGGAAATAGTGTAGCTCACTTCCATAGCAGCGCGAAAGCATCTCAGCCCCTGGTTAGGGTTGCACGAAAGACGATTATAACAGATCGCGAAGGTATTGAAGGTTATAACAGTGTGCGAAGCGGTCTGGGTGAAGGCCTATCTAGTTGGACTAAATCGACATCATAGACATATCAAGGGTTTGGAAACTTGGTTCCAGCACCCACCCCCATACTTCTTCGAGCGAGACTTCAGTCTGCACTTCGCGAACTGATACTGAAAGGGCCAGTTATGTAGGGATTTGTTTTGCTAAATAACTCTGAACCTGGGTCAGGCCCCCATAAGCCAACAAATGGTTCCGTTTCTGGGACTAGAATCTGCATAGAGATGTTTGATGTCGTACCATTGGAATCC
The DNA here is from genome assembly GCA_000404065.3 of Pinus taeda. Classification (NCBI taxonomy): domain Eukaryota; kingdom Viridiplantae; phylum Streptophyta; class Pinopsida; order Pinales; family Pinaceae; genus Pinus; species Pinus taeda. The sequence goes on along the minus strand of APFE030382189.1, from coordinate 132,582 downwards.
AACTAAGAAAGAAATTAAAGGCTGGTTGGACAGAAGAATTCACAAGTTTGCGGCACGCAGGAGAAAAAAAACCCACGACTGTCAAAAGAGGAGTTGTTAGAATGCTACTTGTACACATAGATCCATGAAATATTCTTCGCGTCCTTCGCTACTGAGCTATATGAGTGGATCACGAAGCTAGCAGATAGCCAAGGAAGGTGGAAGCTTGACGGTCCTATTGTGTGGACCCCAGAGTTAGTGCAAAGGTTGGAAGCATCGGAGGATAAGATAACGTGCACCTTTGATCATTGGCTTGATCAGATTATAGGAGGATTCATTAGTGAGTTCGCAATTGACACTTTAGCTATAGCGAGGTGGAGCAACGTTTTCTCAAGGGATCGCGAGGTAAGTACGTAAATTTTTTGAATACTTGGATTAAAATGCTATTGTGCAAAAAGAGGGTTATGCAGTTACCTTGATGTTTAGGGCTACGTGAAATGGAAATGCTTACATGAACGAAGGAAATAAGGGACCAAAAAATAGCCCCTTGATTTCACCTCCACGAGGGGATGAGGAAGAGCTCGCGAAGATCTCTCTACGAAGTGCAATCCATCTGATAAGGAAAAGAACTATGTGAACACCACCTCCACCCACACTGCCATTAGCTTCACCACCATCACCTCCATCTTCACCCATACCACCTCCACCACTACCGCGATTCAATATGGAAAGCACAGTGAAGTTTCCTATGTTCGAATGTTTTGGGAAATGAGGATCTAGACCAATTCTAGTTCGTTGTAAGGGTTGTATGGGAAGCGCAAAGAGTTACAAATGACAATATAAAGAAAGAGACACTAGTTAGTTCTCTGCAGGATCATGTGCTGACCTGGTATATTAAGTACTCCAGTGATAATCCAAATGCGGGAGTCACGGATATCCAAACAACGCTAAATAAAGAATTTAGCAGGTCGAAGTTTGAAGCACAGTCGATCATTGGATTCAAAGAGATCACAATGCTACCAGGAAAGACTCCTTGGGAGCTGGATCAGAAGCTGAAATGTATGATTCGTGAAGCTAATACAAATATGACGGATGGACATCATCGTGATTGGTTTGCAGCTTCGCTAATGCCACATTTAAGGAGTGTGCTATCGCAGCAGAAGATAATGACTCAACAGAGGCCTTAGAGATCGCGATGAGGCTGCATGAGACCCCGATGGAGGATCTTAACTTAGGAGTTCAACATATCCATGCACAACTGAAGAATTTATGCCTTGAGATGCAGAGTTTGAAACATGGACAGGACAACTTGAGCAGAAGCGCGCGAAGAGGTATGGTGCATAAAATACAAGGGTCAGGGTCATGACAAGGACCACTGCTCAGTTTTAAAAAATTACCTCGCAGGAGGAGGACCAATGCCTTTAAGGCCGAAAGTACAAGCAAGACCTAGTGCAGTGCCTTCTTTGTGGTGTGCAATTTGTCAAATAGCTGGAAAACATGCCACGGACAACTGCCACTTGTTACAGAAGTATACGCAAAAGTCATAATAGTTGTTCTGCAACTTTTGTAGGTCGGTGGGACATGATGAGCACACTTGTAGAGGTTATGAGTTAATGATGGATAGAACTCCCACCTATAGAGTTCAGGCCAAAACGCAACCCCTTGACTAGAATGCAGGAATGGCGCGAACAATATTTTAGGGGCGTCGACGAGGCCGAGGTGTAGGAGGACCTGGAAGAGGTCGTGGACAGTTGATATGATACAATTGCGGAGGACTAGGACATTATGCCCGCGATTGCATAAATCCAACGCGCCCGTCGTGTTTGTATTGCACCTTGTTTGATCATGAGTCAGAAGATTGTCCTATGTTAATAGCTAGGATACATGACAAAGGAGCGATACTACCTCCCTTAACTTAGAACCTGTAGATGATGAGGTCTGAGCTGCGTGAGGAAGATCTGAAGGTGAACATTGTGTTTCGAAGTGGAATCACGATGGGAGATGACAAAGGAAAATAGTCAAAATATAGTACTTGGGTTCGCAAAGCTCTGGCGAAAGAAGCGGAGTTTGATTTGGAGTGCACTCAGGAAACCTTCATGGAATCTAAGAGGAGCTTCACTAATGCCTCCGCTTTAGGAAGCAAAGATAAATTAGAGCCGGAGATGGACCCATCTATGCTCACAACATTCCTGGAAACATGTATGAAGTTACTGCATGATAGTAAGGCGGTGAAAGGGTTACAGGAACTCATCAACAGATGTGCTGGGACCATGCCAGGAGAACCCGGCGTAGTCCAAAAGATTAGAAAGCATAAGACAAGAAGGGGAAGAAAGATGAGACTAAACGTGTAGATTAGAGATATGAGATGGACCAAGTGATTATGGATTTGGGATCAAATGCAAATGTTATGCCGAAAGAGACATGGGAGTGAATGGGGCATCCCATGTTGTAGTGGTCTCCAATTCAGCTGCAAATGGAAAACCCACAGAAAATTATACCCATGGGGTGATTTCAGGGAATAACTGTGGATATTGAGGGAGTGAGCACGTTGGAAAATTTTGAAGTGATAGAGATTGTTGATGATAGAAATCCCTACCCTGCACTCTTAGGAATTTACTGGGCCACTGACATGAATGGGGTAATCAATCTGAGGAAGCACAAGATGATTTTGAGAAGAAATCACTACGTGTAATTATACCCCTAGACCCTGCTGAAGGATTGCGCTATACGGAGCCGGTGCGTGACTATGAAAGTGATGATGATTTGGACTACATCTACAAGATAACACCGTGAGACCAGGACTAGGTGAATCCCACCATGGATGGGTAGATTTCATGGGACCACAAGAGCTCCTATACTTCAGATTCTGATGAAGAAATAGAGCGATGGTAGAATCGGTTACATGAGGTAACTACACTGAATTGTAATATGATGAAAATGTCATTGCGTTGTGTATCAACAGAAGTATGATACCTACCTACTTATGATGGTTTAAGTGAGGTAGATACCTTCTTGGATAAATTTGAAAGAGAATTACTAGAAAAGCAATGATTCCAGGCCTTAGACTAGGTATTGCGCGCTCCGCCCACCAGATGGTGCGGTACACACAAAGGGAGCTTTGAAAACTCGTGCAAATGTAGGAGAATGATGCGCACATGATTTGGGAAGCCTAGAGTGTGAGTGATAGATAAGTACAACGGACATGATGATCCGCGTGCACATTTGTCTAGGAGGATGTAGGCATACGGAAAGGAGCCCCAACCTGTGCGAATGCCCATGTACTCTGCATTGAAATACGTGGTTAATAAGCATGTGTTGGGGGGGGGGAGCGCATAGATGGCTCTTAATGTTGGTAAAACATCATGCAAGAAGAGTAATTTCATAGAAGATTCTATGCGCAGAATCGTTCAACAAGGTATGCAATGTGTTGAACAATATATGCAATGCATAATGAAGTGATTGGAACTGGCGCGTACTTGCAATATTATGGGCTTATAGGATGACATGCAAGAAACTGACGAGACAGACACCTTTTAAGCGTGTCTATGGAGTGAAAACCGTAATGCCTATAGAATACATCGTGCCTAGTCTATGCATAACAACACTCATAGGTATGACAGATCGCGGAGCCCTGGAGGAGAGGCTCCCGCAGTTGGAGGAGCTCGAGAAAGAATAATTTTTCGCTAGATTTCACCAGCATTTCCAAAAGTAGCACGAAAAATCTTGGCGCAATCGACATATTAAATTACGCACCTTCAAGGTGAATGATTTGGTATTGTTGTATGATAGTAAGTTTGATAAATTCCCAGGAAGCTTAGAATGCATTGGCTGGGACCATATGTTATTAAGGAGATCACAAATGGTGGCGCGGTGCAGTTGGTAAAGTTAAATGGAGAACCTTTCCTAAGAAGAGTAAATGGTAGTCATATGAAGCCATACACAGGTGGCTCAGCCATCTGACTAACCGATGAAATCACATTCTTAGCACTCCAGGTAGCTGAAAGGTGGTGCGGGACTATAAACTACTTTGCCAAGGAGCTGTGCGATGTCAGGACTACACGCAATAGTGAAGTGTCACAAGGTCCACGACAGTGTGAGGGTATTTGCGCTGCCACGCAAGTCGGCTGGAAAGTGACCGTTGCAGTCACTATTCATGATGTGATGCTTGGTTTGAGACTAAATGGAGTGGGTGATAGGCATTTAGTGTGAACTTTATGGGCTAGATTCTTGAAAATCTGCCACCAATTGAGCATTAATGGACCGAATGTGGGGGGAATGGTCAAATTCAAATTCAAAAGGTGATATAAATTACAAAGGGTTGTCCAGCAAATAACACTTGGAAATTTGAGAATTGAGTGGTTGCGTGCCTAGATATTCATGAACCGAGATTTGTTCGATCTTTTGAAAGTAGATTCGTTGCTTAAGCAATTACTAGAGACCCTGAGATAATTTTGGAATCGCATTATGGCAGCACCCGAAGAATCCATGGATACCGAAGTAACGACTGACGAGGAAGCTGCGTAGGCCATTCCGGAAGTGGAAGCCCCAGAAAGTGCCAGGATAGTCACAGAAATCCCGAAATATCCACGCATGTCGAGACCCAAGAAAGACAAACAAGCCATGGTGTTGGTGCACGTATCACCTAGAACCCTGATGAGAACTAGGCTCACCATGGAAGAAAATGGGAAGCCTATCAATTTGGAGGTCGATGAGGAGGAAGAGTTCGAAGAAATACTGGTTGAGGAGGACAATGTAGAAATGGAGGTTGAAACCCAGGTTGCGAACTATCTCACCAGTCTGCTTGCATATGTTCCTCTGCATAAGGGTAAAGCAAAGGTCCCCAAAGATATATATGAGAGCAAGAGTTCTCTGCAGACTTTGCTACTCCCTAATGATATTATTTTTGAAGGGGCGCACTTGGGACGGGTGCCCATGCTAAAGTTTGAGGATTGGGATCTCGCGGACCACGAGAAGTTCCCACATCTCGCAACCGCGTAGCTAATGTGCCAGAAGAAAGACGCGCCGACTGGAATCATAGAGTTGGAGCCGTGTAAAGGGCTGAGAGGAGTTGAGAAAGTGGGGTTGTTAAACCTGCTCTAGGTGCCGCGTTACCACCACAACCCAGTGACCATTTTTTTCACCAGGCAGCTGCTCCACTTAGTGCATGATGGGTGCTTGTGGCTGGAGGAGCCCATCCCCATCACAGGCCATTTGATTCATAGAATTACCCAATGCCCTTGCAAAGGGGAGGACCCAACAAACATCAAGGAGGGAAAGAATGATGATTTGGCCATCGCAGAGGCTATGAAGAAGAATTTTAAGTTGGAGAAGAAGAAGAGAGGGTACGCCATTTCCAGCATCAACAACCCTGCAGTCAAGGTTGCGACACATATTTTGGCTGGGAAGGTGATGCGGAAGTGTCACGCAGATGGGGTGCCCGCACCGGTGGTTGCACTAGCAGAACAGTGCGTAAAAGGGGTCCAGTTCAATTGGGAAAACTATTTATGCGAAGAGCTCTTGAGAACTGCCACAAGGCACAAGAGCACAGAAAAACTTTTCACTATGCGTGACTTTTGTTGTCCAGAGTACTAGTGGCGTGGGAATTTCCTGAAGATAGCCAATTCGCGACGATCGTGCAGGACCTTCTGGAGGTAGCGAAGTACACTTCGCTGTGGGAAATCAGGGATGCACAAAGGATAAGGGACAACAAAATATTCTGGGTGTTCATGGAGATGAACATCAAAATGGGGATTAATCGCAAGCCACGGTTATCACCCAAGGTCTACAATAGTCTACAGAGCTTCACAAAGTTCAAGTTAGATTTCAACTATGTCTACATTAGGGCACAGAAGGAACCTGCGAACATGGGGCATGAGCTACCCTATTTGGTGACATATGGTGTCATCTTCATGGTCCTTGAATTATGGTGGCTGGAGTGGCACGCCCCAACTGGCTCCGTGGTGGAAGAAAAGAAGTATGTCACACAGTGGAAAAAGGAACAGGAGAAACTGCAGATGGTACAGTTGGCAGAAAAGCGCAAAAAAATAGCAGCAGCAGCTAAGTCCCAGGTGGCGCGTGACGCTGCGAAGTTGGCAGAAGAGCAGTAGAAGATATCATAAGAATAGCACGAAGGACAGAAGTCGCTTTCACTGGAGCGAGAGACTGACACAACACAAAGTGGTGCAGACGTGCAGACAACGTCCACCTAGCTAAAACATCTGTGCCCAAGAAAGCAAGTAGGGCCGCGAAAGAATTCGAAGGCTTCAAAGAATTCGTTCGACCTGATCACCCTCACTAAGGGTTATCTATACAATATTGGCAAGACGGTGAGAGACATCACTGTGGAGGCCCTCCAACAGTTTGAGGAAGAACACTAGTTGGTGTTCGGGGCTCTCTAGGCACAGATACAAGAGTTGCAGGTGCACAGTCCATAGGTTGGCACTGTGTCAACCAGCCTCGCAATAGGCACATCCGCGGCCGAATAAATGTTGCGTGCCCAGATGACTAACACAATAGTGCTGCTAGATGGTGAACTCATTACGAAAAATGAGGCTGACATGCCTATGATCAGTAGGTTGAAGGGAATTGGATTAAACATGGCTACGCTCCCTCGAGAGACAGTATATTTTGTAGGATGGAGTCACTGCAGAACTTCGAGCCGGGGAGGGTCGCGCGCTCCAGGTAATGAGTGAGCAGTGTATCAACATTGAACAGCTGAGCCTGCAACGCGATGAGGTGGTGGCCTAGAATAGACAGCTAGTGTAGGTGGTGGAGGAAGCCTGCTAGATGGTCCCAGAGTTGGCCATCCAAGAAGAGGAATGGGTGGAGGCGCGGGTCTGGAAGTTAGTAGTAGGGGTACGTGAGGCAAAGGAAGAAATGGCCAGGGTTCAACTGGAGCTGAACCTTCAGATGGCAGAACTGTAGCTGAGGGTGCAACCTTCAACTCTCCCAGAGGTTAAGGAACAGTGCACCACTGCAATCACAAAAACAATAGTGGCGGTCAACAGCGCAGTGACAGACTACACAAAGTTGTTCGAGCACTTGTTTGAGGTCCTCACCACCCTGCAGGAGGACTCGAACATACAACACCTAGAGATAAAGGCACGTGAGCTACAGTAGAGATATGATGAAGTAAAATGGGCTGTGTAGATGATTTCCCTTACACATAGGTTCACAAGGATGCAGCAAGCTAAAGTGTTTAAGGAGTAGGAGGATGTTGCTCGACATAATGAAGCTATTTTGAAGGCGTGCCTATAGCCATGGATCGATGAGGTGTACACCATTACAACCTCCATTGAAGCTAAGCTCACGCAGCTGCAAGAAATGTAGGAAAGGATCCAGGGCAGCAGTTCAGCCACAACGGGCACTGAACAGTGTGTCAAGGAAGTTCAGTAGGCAGCTACGCAGTGCGCTACCAAACTTGCAGCGATCTAGTCAGAGTTGGGAGGTCTTCGTGCAAGGATCTCTGCACTAACAGAGTGACTCAAGCGTGAGTCACGATGTTTATGTTGGGGGCATGTTGGGCACAGGATCCCCCAAGGGAAGTTTTGGGGCTTAGAGCCCAGATTTTGATCAAAGATTGTAATTCCGATGTAAAAACTCTGCATTTTGTGGGCGCAGAGCGCGTAGTTTGTAAAAGATTCATAGGGTTGTTCGCCCTTAATTTTGTTAATGTAATGTCAGCTGTAGAGATCTACCCATGGTCTGCGACCCATGGGATTGTATAAATAGAGCGAGGCTCTAAGTAGTTAAGACATCATGATAAGGATGAAGAATTGAGTCATATATGTGGAGTAAAGTCTAGTTTTGGGTCGTAAAGTAGGAGAAGGCTTTGCAGCTGAGTGCGCAGAGGCCTACTAGTTTGAAGTTAAGTGCACAGACCCCTGCAGCTGAGTGCACAGGGTGAATTGAGTCTATAATAGTTGGAAGTAATAACAAAGAGAAGTTTTCTACCATTTATGTGATTTATTTCTTGTTTTATGCATTTGTTACATTTGATATAAATTGCACTTTTAATGCTTATATTATGCGCAAATGTGTATAACTCTGGCAATTGAGTGAACACAAGTTAGAATAACTATTTACATGAAAATAAGTAAGATCTATTAAGAAGATAAGAAGGTACGTGGTGTAGTTTGTGGAAATAGCGCAGTTAGCTGCCATAGCAGTGCGAAAGCATCTCAGCCCCTCGTTAGGGCTGTGCAAAAGATGATTATAACAGATTGCGAAGGTATTGAAGGTTATAACAATGCGCAAAGTGACCTACACGAAGGTCGATCTAGTTGGACTAAATCGACATCATAGACATCTCAAGGGTGTGGAAACTTGGTTCCAGCATCCCCCCATACTACTTCGGGTGATACTTCATTCCACGCTCTGCGGGTTGATGCCGAAAGGGCCAGTAGTATAGGGATTTGTTTGGCTAAATAAATTTGAACTTGGGTCAGGCCCCCATAAGCCAACACCTATACTTGAACCCACATTTTAGTGGAACTACTTGACTTCTAAGGTTGATAGCATAGATAATGTTTCAACCTCTTATCACAATTTTGAATGTGTTGAGGGTTATTGATATTTGGTAATTATCCATATACCTTTGTAATATCTCTCAATTGAATGCGTTGAGGGATATTTCATATCTACTAGCCATAACCACTTGAAGGGCATGACCTTGGCTACTATGATAGGCATTCTTCTCAATGTTTTCTTCTCATGCAATAACTCCACTACCATGCCTTCTTCTCATTGTTTTCTCCTCATACAGTAGCTCATTCTTTAAATTTTTAATTATTGGGTCTTCTCACAAACCCCATGCTCATGCTTTGCTAAATTATATAAGCCCAAGAGGTGAACTAAATTAATTGTGCCAGTTGGTGAGCCTTTGTATTTCAACAAGAGTGCTGCAACTTCTAGAGGCTCTTCAACTTTACTTATTAACCTGGGGTTCGTACAAACTTCGAGGTGACAATGCTATATACACAGTAGATGAATTATACTCATGCCACCCTCAACCAGGTCACTTGATCATTAGGGCTCCAAGACCATTATTCTACTGAACTTAAAGGAGATTAACTACTGAAGGCATAATTTAAAAGCTAGCCCTAGTGCAGAGAAAGTAAATGTTTTTCGACTCTAACTTGTAAATGTTATTTATTCCATTCATGAGAAACACAAGAATTATATTAACTGCAGAAAGGAAACTACTCTAATTTGCAATCAATCATCTAGCTATCAGGTTTTCTTGAAAATAAAAGATCATCCTACCAATTCATAACTCAATAATGCATGCATTGTTTTATCTAATTCAAACTTGCAAAATAAGTAATGTCTTAACTGCCAAATTTGGAATGAAAGAACTAAGGTTGTTCACTCTTGTGGGGAAGAAAAAGGAATGAAGGGAATGGCCTATGTGGTACTTATGGTCATGGATCCAAGATGAGGGGTCAACCTACTCCTAAACTAAGTTATTCTATCATTGTGGGTCAAAACAAGGTCAAAATAGGATGCTATAGGTGTACTGCAAGATGTTGCTACAGGATTCTTGTAGTGCTACAAGGATTCTTGAAATGCTATAGGAAGTTGGCTGATAAGGTTTGGAGGGTAAGGATAATGGGATGAAGTGATGGAAATCTTAATGAAGGTTGTGAGGAATGTAGGGAAGGTGATTAACACCCGTAGCTAAGCCCAACACTTCAGGAAGGATGGATTTTGGCTAAAATAGTTTCTCATGGTGATCAAAAAAGAGATCAAGAACATGGGTTGGCATGCATCAAAAGAGGGTGGAGAAGTCCTAGATGGAGTTCGTCGAAGGATTCCTTGCCTACAGATCCAACAACCCTACAACATCACATGCACCTTTTCCTCTTTTCATTTGAAAAATATTACAATTAAGGGTGGAAAAGATGAATTGGATTTAGAAACTATCTAACAAATGCTAAGAACTTGATATATGCAATTAACTACCTTCTAAGCTACAACAATCATATGTGAAGCAAGATACCAAATGTAAACCTTTCCAAGAAATCATAAAAAGGAAATCACACACTTTTTTTGGGCTGTGATGGTGGGGTCCTCTAATCACACTCCCATGAGAGAGATGAGATAGGGATCACAGTCACATACTTTTTGAAGGATTATCCTCTATTGAACTACAAAAACTAATCAACATTCTAAGCTAAACAAAGATGAATAAACTCTACTAAACTGCAACAACTAATAAACATTCCAAGCTAAAAGAAATATGAATAAACTCTTTTCCACTGCAACAACTAATCAACATTCTAGGCTAAGAGAAATATAAGTATACAAGAGGGACCTATGCCGCTAGGGTTGGGCCCAAACCCAAGAGCTTTGGCCCTCTAAACTAACTCAGTGATCGATCAAAATAAAACTTCTTATTATCATTCCAAAAATCTCAAATACATCATCAAAATAACAGTGACAAGTATTTTAGCTCAAGGGCCTCTTAGCTATAATAAAAATTTGAATCCTAATGAGTTCTTTAGGATGTTTATTTATACAAAAGGGTAGCTACCTGTTGATGGTGTTGGACCCACCAACATGACAGGGGATTTCCCTAGTAAGAAGTCCCAATTAGACCTCATACCGTTTGGTGTAGGAGTCCCAGGAGTGGGTTGTACGGTAATGCCTTGACTACGGTTTCGCACAAAGGCAAGTAAGATGTCCCTGTTGGTAGAAAGGGTGTGACATATGCAGTAAGTCAAGGATGGTGCATGAGAGGTTATAACACATGGAGGATGTGGTGAGTGCGCCCCTTGGAAACCTGTGATAGCACGGAGTTAAGAAAGATTCATACATACATATATAAAAATATCTACACATGCATGCGTAAGAAAATAGATACATATATCATTTAGAGTACTCAACATAGCTAAAATACAATACAACATATGCATGAAATGTGTTGGCTGTGTTATATTAAGAAGTGTAATCTCCAGTCATACAATACATCCATGTCCAACCACTAGTTCCGACAATGGACATTACAGCCACAACTGCCTACTCCTCCAAAGAGATATACTAGCTTTGCACAGTGGAGAAGCCAAGGCTCGTTACAATACTATCCAAGATCTCTCTAAGATAGTCTTATCGGAAGCTTAGTTGACCAAAATTCTATATAATGAGCTATGAGGGACTATTTATAGAAAAGGGCGGGTTGACCCTTGACATTCCCCTTTGAGATTGTTTGTCTGTTCTCGTGAATCTTCAACTACTCTATGACTATTACATTCAACTATCGACACTTGAACTTCCACTTGACAAGACGTTACATTATAATGCACATGTGCCCATGTGAGACAAAATGGCTTGAGCAAGCCATGCAAGACATCACTGACACTTAGATCATTGTGGTGAGACCAACTCTTTGAAATCCTTGTGATAGTCCAAGGTGGTGAGATGATGCCAAGCTTTGTCATCCGTGATGGTGTCCGTATGCTCAATGGTGACATCTTGCAGAAGCAAAATCTTGCCTTCGCTGCATCCGGGTGCACTGATATGGCCCCTCTGTCCAACTCGTTTGATAGCATGCGCATGGTCATCCTAGGTGCTACCGGACCGACAACATGTTGATGCATAGTGTCTACACTTCTCTCCAAGCATGTGTTGGTTGTCGTGCACATCAACTTGTCAAAATACATATTCAGCTCCAGTTAGACTTGCTTCTTGTCTTTGCCTTAGTGAGTGTTCCAAATGGGTGGGATAGCATGCATGTGCACAATGACATGCATGTTGCTGAATTCCCTTACATGAGATCAACAACACTGCTCACCTTGTCTTCTGTGTACCTGTTCCTACTGCAACTTATTATGTCATCTATGCGGCTCTATTCTTCCTTGAGTTACTACTTCAACACATGGAACTCCTTCTCTGTTTCGTTCTCTACCTTTGCGTGATCTTCATGTTGCACCATGACCTCGTAGCCTCAGTCTCCAAAGTTTCTTTCATCACAAGTGGATTTTCCTGAGCTTGCAACTTTGTTCCGCCTCTGTGTTGTCAAAAACATTCCTCTTGCATTCATTGTGTGCAAGCGTGTTGCCTCCTACTGCTATTGATGGTGCTTCTTGTTGTACTGTTGTTGCATATTATCTTGATGTCCTTGTCTATGAACAATCTTGATGTCTTCATAGGTAGGCGAGCTCATCGACACTTGCTCAACTGCAAACCGTGTTGGGCTCTCAACGGTGTCCTTTGACTCTGCTCTCCTGAAGGCCATTATACTTGTGCTACTGAGAGACATATGAACACTTGTGATGCCTAGAGACATAGCAACACTCATTGAAAGCAATCTACCAATCAAAAACCAAAACAAAGTTGAGGACTGACTTGCAACATACCTGTGTGGTTGATTGTGAAGGTTGCACAATTTATGCTGGGAGGTCGGGGGAATGACTACCAAAACTGCACAGGGGATAGTCCGGGCTGCTAGGAGGTTGACAAACTAATATAACTGCAAAATGCATAGTCCAGCCTGGCCTGCTAAGGACTGAAACTACGTAATGCGCAATTTTAGTCAGTAGTGACATGAAACCATCAAACTGCATTGCGTAGTTTCTGGGGTCAGCAGGACATTTCCTCCAAGAATTGCGCATTGCAAGCCTGGAGGTCAGTGTTGGGCAAGACTTGCACAATTTTTGGAGGGAAGGCAAAGCCTTCGCTTCCGGAAAGTCGTAGTGCTAGCCGGGCAAGGCACAGTCTGGGCTAAGGCAACCCAGTCTGGACGATGGGTGACTAAAAACATGAGAATTCTGAATGCATGGTGAGATGAGTGAAAACAATAGTGAATGATCATATATGAAAAAAGCAAGTGCAGGATTCAGAAAATAGGAAATCATGCATGTGTGTGAAGCGAGTCGCCACAACAGGGACCGTTTGTGCAAAACAGTGTCATGCATGCGACAATAGTGAGATGTGAATGAAAATTGAAATGATGATTCTACAAGGTAACATACATCAAAACAACAATAGGCATTCACTAAAATCAACCAGACAACACTCACATGAAGCGAAACACAAAAAGTGACGGAAACACAACACAAGACATGAAACGCAGACTTACCCCAAAACAGCTAAGTTGAGTGTGCCAACGACTCCTAGATGCAATGTGGGATGTCAGAGCTACAAGTTCGATGTGAGGAATGAGCTCTAAATCATCTGGTTTATGAGTTTCAATAAAATCGAGGTTGTGATGTTCATGCCACAAATCTAGGAAAAGTGACACTTGGCAAGAGATTTCTGAAATGATCCTTGCATGTAACCTCTAGCTGCTAAAAATAGATCCTTAATGCTATTGGGTAAATGCATGGTGTATGGAGAATGAAAACTGCCCTCAAAGGCCTTCCCAGGACCTTCGAAAAACTGTAAGATTATCTGCAGAAGCTACCAAGTTATACACATGTTCATCTATCAAATATCAATTAACAAAGTATGGAAAGAGTATTACCTCAAGTCTCCTTCTAGATTTGTTTGGAGATCACAATGTAGCCAAGAAGGACTCCCTCAAAGCGAGCTCCAAATCAATTCCTGCATCAAGGAAAGGAAAACACAATCACAGCATAAAATCTTGAAAACTAATATAAGAATGCACAATGAATATCTATTTCTATACAACTAAACTACTCATCTCGACAAGTATCAAATGAACAACTTAATGAACTATGTTACCGACACTATGGAGTAGGGAACACAACTGCAGTTCTATATTAATGGTGGAAGAGTGATTACAACCCTTGTTGTATCAGTCTTCCTTTGTCCCTTCTGCTTCTCTCTCTCTCTCTCTCTCTCTCTCTCTCTCTCTCTCTCTCTCTCTCTAGCTCACTTCTTAATATATGTGACAGTTCACAACAGCTTAGTAGGCTATCCTTTTAAATGCTCAGACCTTTGTCACAATGGCCCTCACTTTTCTTATGTAGCAATCAAGTTAGGGTTTCCACGCTCCTCATAGAGTTCATTAGGGAAAAAGCAATGAAATTTCCATGCTTTTTATCTCTTTACCATTTGCCTCCTTTTTTCTGATTGGAAATCCTCTAAATATCTTGATTTTGGATGTTTCCTTGCTTTTCTTGCATAATTCTAGGGACAAATATCTAGGTATTTATGAACTCATTTGTTCCTTTGACCCATTGAACTCCGCTTAGTTTCACTAACATTGTCCCTTCACTAACAACATGAGTTAGTGGGGTCACTAACGCTCCTCTATGCTTGGTAACAAGCTTTATAAAGCAGGTTTTCAATGTGCAACTAGCATTAGTGTGGAGTCAAGGCTTGCAATTGTGGTCTTTGCTTCAGTCATGCTTTATTTCACCTCTGAGTTGATGAGGAGGTCATTTTTTTGTATAACAGATGCCCCCTAAAGTATGAAATCAGAGGTAGAGATGATGGCTGAAATACTTTACGGAAACTGTAATTTGTCCTGTCAAAAATGTAGAGAGAGAGAAGCTTTGGGCGACAAGGGAAACCTGATAAAACACATATAAATAAAACTACTAAAATCATGTCCTAAGTCAGGCATTCCCATGCTCAGTAGCTATGTCAGAGTAATCTTCTCAATAGAGATATGACAATGCTGGCCACTGATTGGCACAATGTGAATCCAGTGTCATAATAGAGTCATCCTGAAACAGCTGTCTCCAAAAAACAACAACCACAGCTAGGGAGAGGAAACAAGGCTGAATGATGCAAGCCTCTACCCAAGGTCTTGATTTCTGCTTCACCGAACAACATAGATCGATACATGCGAAGATATGCATTGACATTGAACATGTATGAAATCATCTGATTACCGGCCAATAATGGAGATTGTTAACAGATGCGAGGAAGGCCACCAATAATGGTGATGGTCTCCAAGATGCACAGTGCAAACTAGCGAGTGTGAAAGATTTCTTTGTCGTCGAACACCCGTAGAATTGCTTAACCAGGAGTCAATAATGAGAACCCTTGATCAAACACAAGGCAACCTACCACTAATGTCTGCAAGTACCAAGGCACTGAATGTGTTTCTGGATTATCTTCTTAGATAGAGTGTTGAAGTCGATAGGAAGAAACTTGTCGAAAGGTAGGCAATGATGTGTCCTACATCAGTCGACACGAAACCGGACAAGAATGATTTTGTTTTTTGAGGAATCTTTTGAGCATTTGGTCTAAACAACGGAGGGCATGATGAAAGGATATGCTTGATCGGTTGATGGAGGAAACAAATGGTTAACCCTTGAACAATAGAAGGCACGACAACGGTTTTAACCAAACATCACTAGACTCATGAACACTACAGAGTGTTAGGATACAGAGATGCAATTACATCAGGGTATATAGGCTAAAACTCATAGGATGGTAGTGTTCATATTTGAGAAGCCGTCACAATGAAGGTTTATCTGAGGGAGTGCCATGTTCAAGGGAGTGACT
Organism: Pinus taeda; assembly: GCA_000404065.3. Taxonomy (NCBI): domain Eukaryota; kingdom Viridiplantae; phylum Streptophyta; class Pinopsida; order Pinales; family Pinaceae; genus Pinus; species Pinus taeda. The sequence goes on along the minus strand of APFE030382189.1, from coordinate 117,183 downwards.
GCTGCCAAACCACACTTTATAATACGGAATATAGTTGTATTATCCACTTTCCCCATCTAATTAATTTTATGAGTCCAGACGGGTAAACTCATCGATCTTTTCATATTTAAAGATTCTGAAAAGGACGGAAAAAAGAGTGACTCTTTGCCCTATTTGATTAGTTTAGTGAGTCTAGACAGGCAAACTCATCGATTTTTTCATGTTTTAAGAGTCTAAAAATTATCGTAGAAAGAAAAACTCTATATCTTATTTGTGTAATTTAAAGAGTCCAGATGAGACAACTCGGTGGTATTCTGAAAAGATCGTAAAGCGCAACTCCATAGTGGTCCCTTTGTCATAGTTGTTAACCTGGTGTGACAAAAGTTTAATAGTATACCTGGATCAGTTACCTTTCTGTTTGTTAATCTATTGAATCTGGATAAAGAGAAACTTGTATTCAATATATGTCGACCTCATTTTGTTACAAGTATGAGGAGATGAACTAAACTCGTTTTTCATCGTGAAATTTTAATGAGTCACGCGATGACAAACTCAATACCTTCATCAATTTTTTAACGAGTCAAATGAAGGAAACTCAAAGTATCTTTTTTCAGTTTAGTGAGCGAGAGAAAAAAGAGGAAAAATAATTGCTCATCACTCCTTTGTAGATTTAACGAGCTCGAAGGAGTCCAGACGGGTAAACTCATCGATCTTTTCATATTTAAAGATTCTGAAAAGGACGGCAAAAAGAGCGACTCTTTGCCCTATTTGATTAGTTTAGTGAGTCTAGACAGGCAAACTCGTCGATTTTTTCATGTTTTAAGAGTCTAAAAATTATCGTAGAAAGAAAAACTCTATATCTTATTTGTGTAATTTAAAGAGTCCAGACGAGACAACTCGGTGGTATTCTGAAAACATCGTAAAGCGCAACTCCATAGTGGTCCCTTTGTCATAGTTGTTAACCAGGTGTGACAAAAGGTTAATAGTATACCTAGATCAGTTACCTTTCCGTTTGTTAATCTATTGAATCTGGATAAAGAGAAACCTGTATTCAATAGATGTCGACCTCATTTTGTTACAAGTATGAGGAGATGAACTAAACTCATTTTTCATCATGAAATTTTAATGAGTCACGCGATGACAAACTCAATACCTTCATCAATTTTTTAACGAGTCAAATGAAGGAAACTCAAAGTATCTTTTTTCAGTTTAGTGAGCGAGAGAAAAAAGAGGAAAAAGAATTGCTCATCACTCCTTTGTAGATTTAACGAGCTCGAAGGAGGATAAAAAGTTAGGGATTTTTCGATTTAAGAGCGAGAAATGGTCCCAAAAAATAAAGTTCTCTTGCTACTGCCGTTTATTTTTAATGAGCCCAGTAACAAAAACTCGGGGTTTTTCAGTTTAACGAGCAAGAAAAGTACCTAAAAGAATGCTTGGGTCATCTTTACAGAGATTAACGAGCTTGAAGACAAAAACTCAGGATTTTCTTAGCTTAATAAGTGAGAAAAAAGCACCTAAAAAGAAGTGCTCAATTGGTCTTTTTTAGTTTAATGAGCTGGAAAAAGATCAAAAAAGAGTTGCTCATATCATCGTTGTATGTGTTTAACGAGCCCAAATCATAAAAGGCTCAAAGATGTTTATATTTTCTAAAGAGTAATAAATTATCACAAAAGTACTCTAACAATCGTGGCATATTTTTAACGAGCCCCATGATGAAAAACTCAGAGAGGTTTATATTTTTTAAAGAGCAATAAAATATCTCCAAAAGTGCTCTATTATCTTCTTTGTAGGAGTTTAATGAGCCCAAATAAGGAGACTCGAGGTTTTTCAGATTAACGAGCAAGAAAAATACCATAAAAAGAACCCTCGATCTTCTTCATGGTAGTTTAATGAGCCTAAAGAAGGAGACTTAAGGATTTTTCAAATTAACGAGCAAGAAAAATACCATAAAAAGAATGCTCAATCCTTCTTGATCTCATGTTTGACAATAGAAGGGTCTATGCCATGCATTTACTCATAAGACCAAGGGAAAACATCATGGAAGTCCTTAAAAGGGCAGTGAAGCTCACAATTTCTTCAGGATTGCGATTGGCTTCAATCTGTATGTTTTCCACGATGCCTGTCATGATAGAAATACCGATGTGCAATTTTTTTGATACATTTCCCATGTTTCCTTCCACCTCCAAAGTTTGGAGGATCATATAGGGTGAGGAAAAGATTTCTGGTGAGTCAGGTGACAGGATTTGAAGAGGCATCATGTCCAAATCAGATATCGAAATATGATGGTGCGACTCCTCCCAAGGTCGCTCTTCTAACCTCGTGATCTCTCTAATAGCTTCGTCCATATGCAGGACTTGATTGAGTGGATCGAAATAAGGAGCGATTATGGGAGAGGTAGTGGTACCGTTGGCCGAAACCAAAGTGACTGGAGATTCAGATGCAATTTGAATGGCTTCGCAGGCCAATTCAGCTGGTAACAGTGGCATTTGTGCTTTGTATGTGTCAATGTCTAAAGGAGCCAGTAGGATCCATGGATCAGTCTGTTCATGAGGAATAGATGAAATCATATTAACCATCTATGAAACCTTCGGCAGCTGAAGAGGGAAACAACCCATGAGGCAAGAAGCCTTCAATAGATTGATACCTAAACTGACATAAGAGTCAGTTACACCTCCTACTAGGGGTACGGAGCCACTTGGTAATGGTGAATAATCAGGGGTGCAAAAAGACAACTAATCTACTGTAACTACCTTTCCATCCAATGGAAACTGGATGATGCGAAAGATAGTAGATACGACGACCGACATGGCATATGTCCAAATGCGACCCAGCAAGAGATTAGTCGAGTTTCTTGTCCACAACTTCTATGTCCACCATTACGGTTTTCCCACTCAAAGTGATGGGGAAACCAGCTAGGTATCCTTTTGAGATAAAGGTGTGGCCGTCGAAAGCTTTCAGGGAGTTCGACGGTGGGGATAGGGTTGGAGGACCCAGGGCGAGCCAACATGAAGCCGACATGACGCAAGTCGAAGCACCTTCGTCGATGTCAGTTCTGTGTATACCTTTACCTTTCATATTTCTATGCACTTGGAATGCAAGCTGGTGAGAAAGGGGAGGTTTACACTTGTCCATGTCGAAAACAAAAACCATGGAATCTAGTGGGTCAATACCACCAATAGCCGAAAGCAAAGATTTTTGTTGTGTTGGGCATGTTTGTAATACTTCGAGCACCGACATAGCTGATGGCGCTTGTGCCAAATCCTCTACAATGTTGTAGTGTTGGGCAGCACGTGCAAATGTATTGTGCATTGTGCATCGAAGTGCCCCTTTTTGGGGTTGAATTACAAAGTCCGCAACTAGCCCATAAATATGCAAATCGTTGGGTGGCGGTGGGCTTGGACCTGAGGACAGTTCCGTTGCATGAGCGACAAGAGATCCATAAGATTTGGCTCTTGTGGCAAGATCTACCATTTCAAATGTGAAAATGGTAGAAGATCCTTCCCCAGCTGAAGGATGTTGCGAACTACCATTGCCCCCTTGCGAGGGTTGCGGTTGGTTTGCAATCAGATTTTGTTGCTGATAGGTGGGAAAAGGATTTCTAAGGACAGCAGGAGCCTTACCAGTATCCTTTTTAGGAAGGTATTCGGTGTATTCCTGAAGTCGTGGACAATCCCAGGTCATGTGGTCTTCAGCACAGAGTTTGCATGGATATCTGGGGGGTTGATCCTTTTCCTCGTCAATAGGCACAATGGCCTTCTGTTTTGGGTTTTGCTACTTTTTTTACTACTCTTCAGAAGGAGCGGTCTTTTTCTTATTCTTCTTTTTCTTACCACTGGGATTTTGTGTAGACTGCATAGAGTTTATCGCAATAGTAGGAAGACAGTCGATTTTGTGGTAGCGGAAGCATTAGGGTTGCCAGGGACATTGGGGATTATGTCATAAAGAGTGCCAAACTGGGAATATATCAAATCTAAGTGTTGGGCATGACGTATGGATTGGTATTCTATGACCGCACCACCTAGAGCGACATCTCTAGCGATTTGCAGAAGTAACAACCTGTAGAACCAGTCCGTTAAGAGAAATTCTGGGAGGGGAGCTTTGACTAACCTCCGCCTACATCTCCATTCATGTATATGATCGGAGATGTGGGTGGCGGTATCCTAACGAAATGAAGTGAGGAGCTCTGTCCTAGTCTCATAGCGGATGGGTAGCTGGAAGTGCTTTAGGAATTCCATCGCTAAAGTGTCGAAGGTGTTTACTGACACACGTGGTAAGTCAATATACCAATTCGTTGCATTTCCAGTAAGGGTGCAGGGAAAAAGACGTAACCAGACACTATCATCCACCATAGAGTTTGAAACACACCAATGATGGTAGGTGGTGATATGGGTGCCCGGATCCTCCCCTTGCTTGCCATCGAACTTGGGAATGTCCATTGGTGTTTTATGCAGGATCGACGGCCATTGTAAGTTGTGATATATGGGGTTGTTTGTCAGTTTGTATAAGTCGGGGATATCCAACGTTGTCAAAAAAGGAAGAGAGTTAGGTGCCCCTGACTCAGACCATGGTGACGACAGATGACTAGAGGAGTTTTGCACTCCTCCCATCATTTGGTTCCCCATATTATACATGGGTTGTGTGGTGTAGAAGTTTCTTTGATGTATGGTGTTGTAGAGTGGATTTCCATGATGATTTTGATACTTGGGTATGGAATTGCCCGTAGGATAAGTGGTGCCCCCTTGACTCATTTGAATTTGTGAGTAGGGTGCCCCCATGGATTGGTTGGGAATCCCTTGAGGATTCCGCTCGACACAGAACAAACCATTTGTCCTTGATTGATAGAGGGAGAAATCATGTCAATGGGCGACTAAACATGCATGCCTGAGAACGGAGGGGGAATTGTTACGTTCCCTACCAGCATGTGCATATTGGGAACCCCCTCAAGTATATGGATTTGGGGGTTATAACTATACAATGGCGACCGACCGTGTTGATGGTAAATGGGAACCGTGCCCATAATACCACATTGAGCATTATAGGGAGCGCTGTATGTGGCACTTGTCAAAGGTATGCAGTTTGACACAAGAGGAGTGGAACCCAACATCTACTGGGGCTAGCTCGTCGAGGGTGCCATGTGAGTGGTTGTACCTGGGACAAATGGAATATAAGGTTTCCACATTACTGGTGTTGTGATGACAGTCGACAGGGGAAGTGGTGGAGGACCAAATGTGTCCACAATGTCCCACGACATGTTAGTCATCGACGGGATAGATGGAAATGTTCCAACTTCCGAAGTAGGAAGTACAGGTACCACGGGGGCAAGGACAAATTTTGACTAATTCGTGAGCGGGGGGTTAAAGGGAGTAAGAAATCCTTCGGTAAAGAAATCATCCACTAAATTGAATCGTCAGTCATCCAAACAGATCCTGTATGAGATCTAGGAGACCGATTCCCCGAAGATGGGGAATTTGGTTCAGTGGAACTCAGCGGATCTTCCACAATGAGTAGAAGAAGTCCTAACAATCGTCTAGATTGATGACGATGGCTGGATGTAGCCACGGTGACCATTAATTTTAATCAAATAAATTTTATTGTGATATTCATTAAAGTCTCAAAATGATAACACTGAGGTGCCTAAAAATATATATAAAAAAAACACTAAGTCTATCAATCAGCAAACAGAGGGAAAATACCTCACCTGATAAGCACTGATCACCAGAGATGAAACCCGATATCTCAATGAATAACAGAGAAGGATGGCCAGATGTATAGTTATGGTTACTTTAGAGCTTAACCTCAGATTGAGGGGCCAAGTACTCTCGTGAAGATGAGCACCCTCCCAAAAACTGAAGAAAAAGTAGATCCATTTGTTTTCTGTACTCGGACAGCCAGTCTTAGTCACCTTGTGTAAGTCCCTATAAGTTGGCGACTAGAGATACCTCGGATCACAGAAATTACCGGGGGGGACATAGACGTAGACAGCACACTGTGTGGGCAGGATACCTGAGTCCTTGACTCAGTTTTGAAATCCCCGATGGGACCCCCAGTACACAGAATGCCCAAAGGATTTGTAAGAGAAGGCGGGCTACCCTCAATTACAGTCCAATGTTGTCCCGTATTTCACTCCATTGTTAGTGGACTGATCCTGGTAATATGAGTGCAAAAGGAATTTTTCGCTCATTAAGAACACTAGTTTTGGTTTTCAACCTTGGGCAGTTCACTCACATGCTTATCCCAAGATCCTAGCCTAGCTAATGTTGGTTTGCTCAAAAGAGTAATTGATTGATTTTAATGTAAATTTTATGTGTACTTGATTATTTTTCTTCGGTAGGGTAGTTGACGTATGATATATGGTGAGACACTTGACTCAATAAATCATGCAAGAACAATGCTTTGAAAAAAAATTCAATTTAATGCAAACAAGTTGTATTCTGCATATTCATATTTTTCACATATTCATAGTTTCTTCCATGCATCCCTAGTCTTTCAACAAATGCATAACAAAAAGATTCTTTTCCAATATTTCCAAACAACTACTTAAAACCAAAATGAAGCAGCTTACCACTAATTAAACAAAATGATGAATACAAATTGTCAGTCTTTCTTTCAGAAAAAATGTTTTAAAGAGATAAAAACAAAAACTTTTTTTTTCCTAAAAATAAATTTCTATGACACCAATTTTGCTAACATAATACAGTTACAAACCCTATTTCAGCCCATGTGAAGACTTCCCACCCCTATTGGCTTACAAACACTGTTGAAAATCAAATTATAGGGAGACTAACGCTCTGTAACTGTGGCTACAAAGAGTTAGTAGGCAAACTAACGATCCCTATGAACAGGCACAGTGGTTTATAAAGCTCTGTTTTGCCTACTAATCTGTGTTAGTGAGGGAAATCAATCAAAAAGAGGGTTTCTAGGATCAACTTCTGAGATGAATGTATACAAGTAGGATGCAGCAAGATATTTGGTGGATCAGAAAAGGATTGTAGAAGATTTGGAAGCTAAGAGAGGGAGGAGAAACTGAGAAACCTTTCGGGTAAACTGGGAACTAGATGTATAGTCCCCAGTGGACTCGCCAATTCTGCTATGGGGTAAAATGCACGGTGTATGGAGAATGAAAGATACCCTCAAAGGCCTTCCCAAGACCTTTGATAGACTGTAAGATTATCTGCAGAAGCTACCAAGTTATACACATGTTCATCTATCAAATATCAATTAACAAAGTATGGAAAGAGTATTACCTCAAGTCTCCTTCTAGATTTGTTTGGAGATCGCAATGCAGCCAAGAAGGACTCCCTCAAAGCTGGCTCCAAATCAATTCCTGCACAAAGGAAAGGCAAACACAATCACAACATACAATCTTGAAAACTAATATAAGAATGCACAATGAATATCTATTTGCATACAACTAAACTACTCATCTCAACAAGTATCGAATGAACAACTTAATGAACAATGTTATCGACACTATGGAGTAGGGAACACAACTATAGTTTTGTATTAATGATGGAAGAGTGATTAAAACCACTATTGTATCAGTCTTCCTTTGCCCCTTCTGCTTCTCTCTCTCTCTCTCTCTCTCTTTAGCTTACTTCTTAAGATATGTGACAATTCACAACAGCTTAGTAGACTATCCTTTTAAATGCTCAGACCTTCGTCACAATGGCCCTCACTTTGCTTATGTAGCAATCAAGTTAGGGTTGCCAAGATCCTCATAGAGTTCATTAGGGAAAAAGCAAATAACTTGTGATGCTTTTCAGCTCTTTCCCATTTGCCTCCTTTATTTTGATTGGAAATCCTATAAATATCTCGATTTTGGATGTTTCCTTACTTTTCTTGCATAATTCTAGGGACAAATATCTAGATATTTATGAACTCATACATTCCTTTGACCCATTGAACTTCCCTTAGTTTCACTAACGTTGTCCCTTCACTAACAACATGAGTTAGTGGGGTCACTAATGCTCCTTTATGCTTGGTAACAAGCTTTATAAAGCAGGTTTTCAGTGTGCAACCATTGTTAGTGTGGAGTCAAGGCTTGGAATTGTGGTCTTTGCTTTAGTCATGCTATCTTTCACCTCTGAGTTGATGAGGAGATCATTTTGTTGTATAACACCTGAATCAAGGGATTCCTTTGCATGCTGCCTTGGGAGAAGTAGTCCATGCATGCACATCAGTTTTGCTTAGTCTCGGTTGGAACCGGCAACCTGAAGGCACATGCAATAGCCTACTTGACTGATGGGAAAATTTTTGCATTTCTGGGAGGGAGCTAGGCTAGCTTCCTAGAGGTATTGTGAAATTTATGGGTTGAGCAGATGACTACTTCTTAGAATTGCACAATTTATGGGCTGAGCAGTCCTGCTAGGATAGATTGCGTAGTTTTTCAAGTGAAGCTTAACAGGCAGAATTACACAATTCTGGATCCCAGGAGGTTTCCATTCAAGATTGCATAATTTATGGAGGTAAGGCTGATTCCCTTCTAGAATTGCATAATTTCTTGAGGGAGTTGCTCAACCTGCAGCTGGACCAAGTCCGAAGAAATAGGATGTGTGGGGGATGAAACAAGCTATCATGCACAGGCTGGAAATCTTCTAGAAAACCACTGAAGCTCGTGTACTTTCCAGTGCAAGACATGCTGTTGAGGATGGTTAGTAGGGAGGCTCCAAAACAAAGCTAAGGCAAAAAAATTCAGGGTGGTTGTAGCCGCTACAACACTTGGAGACACACTGGTAGAACTCCAGCTCTCTGAAGGGACCTTGTTTGTGAAAAGCAAGTCTAACACCTCCAGAAGTATTGTTCAGTTCTTTGTTCATCTTGATTTCCACACTTACTTGATTGTAAGATGTAGCATCTGCCAAGCCCTTGGTTGGTCGACACACATTCCAAGCCAAGCCAACACAGTTGTTTCGATTGGGGATGAAGGGTATATTGGTGCACAATCAGTATATTCGTCAAAGTTTTAGTTTTATCTTTGGTGTTGCTCCATTGCCAGTAGTCCTAGATAGTACCCCGACGGAGTCACGCAGGAACACAAGCATTGCTCTGCTGCCAGTGAGCCTAGTCAGTACCCTGGCGGAGTTACTTGCATCACCTCTCTACGTAGGAAGCCTTTCTCTTCTTTCGCCTTATTCATTTTTCATTTCTTTGGAAATTTTTCACGTTTTTATTTTTTCATTTTTCATTTTCATAATTGTACATAACACTTATTCATTTCAGAGGCAAAAGAGGGATCTCAACTTATTGAGAGCAGAAGAGGTTCTTCCTTCAGAGAAGTAGTTTATGTATACATTTGGCGTGCTTGTTAAGGTTTTCCCCCTCACCTTACTCTGATTGACTGAGCTGACAAGGATTAACCCAAAAACAACCAACTACACTAGGTGATACTAGTTAGCGCATAAGCGTTGTGTTTTCACCAAGGTTCACTTCGAACAGTACGTATTTTCAATCAACTTATCATGGACCAAAACTAACAAGTTCTTCATATAGAGGCAGGATGATAGATAACCAAGTAGTGATAGTTGCACAAGGCCTCTTGTACTTTACCCAAGTTGTTTCAAGGGTTGCACATGGTTTCATGCGAAACTAACCTACGAACATAAACAAGAAAACAAACCAAAAACCAAAGCAAGAAGTAGAAGCAAATCTGAAATCAAAGCTAGTAAGAAAACAAACAAGAAAGCAAACAAATGCATAAAGAAAGAAGCAAACATGCATGCAAGCAAACACTACTCCTACTCCTAAGCTAGCAATGCATGGGCCTGATCACGTGAAGTGATATTTCCAATGTAGCCACCGATGCATTGGCTGACCCATGTTGGTGAAGGCATGGTTCGCGAACAAGACAGCTATGTGGACCAACAAACAAGAAATATATAACAGTGAAGACAAACACACTCCAAGTTTACAAGCATCCACGGAACAAAAATGAGTGAAAGCACATGACATGCACTCTATGGAATTGCCATGTTGTTGTGATACACTGCGTACAGATGTCGAGTGTATGCATTCTCTTGACTGTGACATGCAAGAAAGTGTGAGAAAGGTAGACCACTTATGTTGTGCACATGTGCTTGTTGTGTAAGATTCCTTAAATGCATGAGCGATGGGACTGTGTAGTTCGAGTGGAGGAAGTGAAATCTGAGTATTTGGTTGATCTTCAATCCAAAGTAGAGAGTGATGAAGAGCCTTACGCGTTTCAAAAATTTCTTGATCGAAAGTGAAACCACCCTCAGGACAGTGAAGGCCTGACATAACCATCAGCTCGGGTTGAAGTGCCTCAACAGTCTGGGGGGTTTCGACTTCGTCGACAAATAGATCATCATAGAATAGAGTCTTAAATAGATTAACAATGATTGAATCAACATCATGATCGGATGAAGAAGTAAAGAGATCACAACAACCAAGATCAGAAAATCTGAGATGTTTTTCAACATCCTCATGATTTGATGAATCATGTAGAGGGGTAGATGAGAAGCAAGCATGTTCACCCTCTGTGTTTTCAAAAATAACAGATGACAGATTGGACAAATTTTTGGAGGAAGATGTGTCTTCTCCACAATGTAATGATATACTGACATCCAACGTGTCCTGTGAACGATCAGAAGTAGAAACATCCGAAAATGAGTTTTCATAGGGGAAATCAATAGTGGAAGAATCCCAAGGGATGTCAAGATAAAGTGGATGAGGCGCAGTTGGAAGGGATTCATCCTTCACCATGGGTTCTTCTTTAGATTCCTGCACACACTCATCATGAATGATGGTGTAGGTTGGCTACATAACACCAACTCTGTCAACAACTTGATCCTCGTTCACAGTAGGTGAGGAGTCTGGAATGGAAGAACACAAGACTGTACAATTTGGAGGATCAACAAAATGCGGGGATGGAGGTTGAGGGAAAAAATCCACGTGACAACCAACAGTCTTGCAAGCCAAATCTACAAAGATATCAAGAGTAGGTGGGGTGAGAATATGTGACAATTCAACAAATGTGTGTGCATAATATCCCACATCACTTTGCGATGGCGAAGACGTTTGATGAGGTGAAGGTGGATAGTCACTTGTGACAGCAACTGTGCTTGCCTATGATTGTGCAACTCCAACATCGAAGTGTGTTGAGCAATATTTGAATGATTTCAAGGACTGTGGATTTTCGGATATATGAAGAAGATACTCAAATATTCCATAAAGAAATTCCAAATCTATTTCATCTTCAGGGAATCGGTATGCAATATTAAAAAAGCTTGTGTGAAACTATTCAACGGATTCATTGGGTGCTTTTCGTAATTTCATAATTTCTTGATCGAGTGATTTACAATTAAAGTGATTGAAAGCACAGTGTATCTCTGCGACCAGATGAGCAAGAGAATGAGTATATTTTTCGGGTAGCGTGGCACACCAGTGCATTGGGTGCCCTCGAAGCATGTAGATGAACAATGTGTGGGTCATGTATTCTTCAAAGATTCCATGTCTTTTGCATGAGCCTACAACATTGACTGCGTGCCTAACCAAGACTATGTTGCCTCCACCATTGTATGCTTTATGTGACAAGTTATCTGAGAGCTTTTCCGAGACAATGAAGTCATTTCCATAAGACATACACTCTGGAAGAGAAACTTTGTAGTTAGTCATGATAGATATGTAGAGATTCAAAACAGATGTGAGGAATCAACTTATCACCTAGCCCTCCTTCTAGCGCCAAAATGTTGATGGTGTTGCACCCACCAACATGTCAGGGGATCTCCCAAGTAAGAAGTCCCAATTAGACCTCAGACCATTTGGTGTAGGAGTCCCAACAGGGGGTCGTATGGTAATGCCTTGACCACAGTTTTGTACAAAGGCAAGTAAGATTTCCCTGTTGGTAGCAAGGGTGTGACATATGCAGTAAGTCAAGGATGGTGCATGAGTGGTTCTAACACACAAAGGGTGAGGTGAGTGCACCCCTTGGAAACCTGTGATAGCACAGAGTTAAGAAGGGAACACACGAGAAAAGGTGCATCACAACATGGAAGGAAAGTTAGCTAGAAATCCAAAGTGATGGTTAAACCAACAACACATTTCAGAAAGATTCATACATACATATACATAAATAGCTACACATGCATGCGTAAGAAAACAGATACATATCATTTAGAGTACTCAAGTTAGCTGAATTACAATACAACATATGCATGAAATGCATTGGCTCTATTATATTAAGAAGTGTAAGCTCCAGTCATACAATACATCCATGTCCAACCACTAGTTTCGATAGTGGAATGTTACAACCACAACTTCTTGCTACTCCAAAGAGATATACTAGCTCTGCGCAGTGGAGAAGCTAAGGGTTGTTACAATATTGTCCAAGCTCTCTCTAGGATAGTCTTATCGGAAACTTGGCTAACAAAAAGCCTATACAATGAGTTATGAGGGACTATTTATAGCAAAGGGTGGGATGACCCTTGACATTCCCCTTTGAGACCATTCATCTGTCCTCATGACTCGTCAACTACTCTATGACTGTTACATTCAATTATAGACACTTGAAATCCCACTTGACAAGATGTTACATTACAATGCACATGTGCCCATGTGAGACAAAATGGCTTGAGCAAGCCAATCAAGACATTACTGACAATCGGACCATTGTGGTGAGACCAACTCTTTGACATCCTTTTGATGGTGGAAGGTGGTGAGCTTATGCCAAGCTTGGTCATCCGTGATGGTGTCCGTGCACTCAATGGTGACATCTTGCTGAAGCGAACTCTTGCCTTCACTGCATCCAGGTGCACTAATATGGCTCCTCTATCCAACTCGTCTATTAGCATGTGCATGGTCATCCTGGGTGTGATTGGACCAACAACATGTTGATGCATAGTTTCTATGTTTCTCTCCATGCATGTGTTGGTGGTGGTGTGTATCAACTTATCAACATACATATTCAACTCCAATTGGAATTGCTTCTTGTCTTTGCCTCGGTGAGTGTGCCAAATGGGTGGGATCACATGCCTGTGCACAATGGCATGCATATTGTTGAATTCCCTTGAATGCAATCAACAACACTGTTCTGCTCCGTGCCATCTGCTGGGATGGATCTATAACTTGTACGAGCGCAGTTTCATCCGTCTGTGCATGTTGTGCCCCCTCTTGTACCTGTTCCTGCTGTAACTCATTCTCTCATCTACACAACTCCTATTCTTCCTTGATTTGCTACTTCAGCACATGAAACTCCTTCTCTGTTCCATTATTTGCCTTCATGTGATCTTCATGTCATGCCATGACCTCATAGCCTAAGTCTCCAAATTTTCTTTCATCACAAGTGGATCTGCTTGAGCTTGAAACTTTGTTCCACCTCTCTGTTGTCAACAACCTTCCTCTTGCATTCATTGTGTGTAGGTGTGTTGCTAATGGTGCTGCTTGCTATAATTCTACTACCATATTATCTTGATGTCCTTATCTACGAATTATCTTGATGTCTTCATATGTAGGCAAGCTCATAGACACTTTCTCAGCTGCAAACCCCATTGGGCTCTCAATAATGTCCTTTGACTCTACTCTCCTGAAGGCCATTGTAATTTTGTTGCTGAGAGACAGATGAACACCTGTGATGCCTGGAGGCATAGCAACACTCATGGCAAGCAATATTTCAGTCGAAAACCAAAACAAACTTTAGGACTAACTTGCAACATACCTGTGTGATTGATTGTGAAGGTTGAGTAATTTCCGCCGAGAGGTCGGGGGAATGACTGCCAAAAATGTCCAAGGCATAGTTTGGGTTGTTAGGAGAATGACTAACTGCTGGAACGAAACAATACACAGTCCAGCCTGGCCTGCCGAGGACTGAAATTGTGCAATGAGCAATTTTAGTCAGCAATGACATGCAACCATCAAAATGCATTGCAGTTTCTAGGGCCAGCAGGACACTGCCTCCAAGACTTGCACAATGGAAGCCTGGAGGTCAGTGTTGGGCTAGAGTTGTGTAATTTTTGGAGGGAAGGTAGAGCCTTCACTTCCAGAAATGTGCAGTGCTAGTCGGGCAAGGAAAAGTCTAGGCCAAGGTAGCCTAGTGCGAATAACGGGTGAGTGAAAACATGAGAAGTCTGAATGCATGGTGAGATGAGTGCAAACAGGAGTGAATGATCATATATGCAAACAACAAGTGCAAGATTCAGAAAATGAGAAAGCATGCATGTGTGTGAAGCGAGCCAATGCAACAATGACCGTTCGTGCAAAACAGTTTCATGCATGCAACAACAGTGAGATGCGAACAAAAACTGAAATGGTGCTTCTACAAGCTAACATGCATCAAAATGATAGCAAACGTTCATTGAAATCAAGTAGACAACACTCACACAAAGCAAAACACAAAAAGCGATAGAAACGCAGTGCAAGACATGAAAATATGGCTTACCCCAAATCAGCTGAGCTAAATGTGCCGACGACTCCTAGATGTAATGTGGGATGTTTGAGATGTAAGGGCAATGTGAGGAATGAGCTCTATAGTGTTCGGTTGATGAGGTTCGATAAAATCGAGGTTGTGACGCGCATGCCACAAATATAGGAAAAGTGACACTTGGCGGGAGGTTTCTGAAATGATCCTTGCATGTAACCTCCAGTTGCTAAAAATAGATCCCTAAATCAAGGGAAGCCTTTGCATAATACCTTGGGAGAAGCAGTCCATGCATGCACATCAGGTTTTCTCGATCTCGGTGGGAACTGGTAAACCTAAAGGCACATGCAACAATGTGCTTGACTAATGGGAAAATTTATGCATTTCTGGGAGGGAGCTGGGCTCACTGCCCAAAGAGATTATGCAATTTCTGGGCTGAGTAGCTGACTTCTACCCATAATTCCACAATTTCTAGGCTGACCAGTCCTGCTGGGACAGATTTTGCAGTTTTTCCAATGAAGCTTGACAAGCAGAATTACGCAATTCTAGAGCTCAATAGGCTGCCAGTTAGGATTGCACAATTTCTGCAGGGAAGGCTGGTTCGCTTCCAGAATTGTGCAATTTCTTGAGGGAGCTGCTTAGCATGCAACTAGGCCAAGTTTGGAGAAATGGCTTGTGAAGGGGATGCAACAAGCTATCATGCACAGGCTAGCAATCTGCTAGAAAACCACTGAAGCTCGTGTACTTGACAGTGCAAGACATGCTACTGAGGATGGTTGGTAGATAGGCTCCAAAACGAAGCTAAGGCAAAATTTTGCAGGGTGGTTATAGTTGCTACAACACTACCAATAGATCCCTAGAAAATGGGATGTTTTTCTCCCTAACTCGAGAATAGGTGGATCTAGATCTCCCTTCAACTACACTAGCTTGGCTAGCAATGATATCAGCCTTATTGGGTGCCAAAGACCTCGAGTTGGCGAGAGATAGAGTGGTGGTCTTTCACTGATTTGAGGAGTTAAGGAGGTGGACAACCTCCTAGAATATCTCTTTTTTGTTTAATCTGAGCTCCTGAACTCAAATTATCTCAAAATTGCTCCAATTCCTACATTTAACATACATTAGGCCACATGACATAAAAACACATCTTTTACTCCTCAAACTGAGCATAATATTTCAAAATATGTAGATAAATGTGAGAAAAAGATAATTTAATAAGTTGTAGGATGGCATTGTGACCCTTATGATATACCTATTGATGAGCCTCATCATCACCCCCTACTGAAATCGTTTCTCATCCTTTGAGATACTCAATCATCTATGTCCATGTCTTTCATGGCCCTGGTGTCCTCTTTGACATCTCAAGTGTCTGCAAATGGTGTGCCCTCCTGAGGGTAGTCATTCATCAATTCTCAATTACTTGTCTATACAAGGCCAACTTATAACTCTGAAATTGACCAATTTGTACAAGCTTTTCACCTCGCTAGAAAGCTATCTTTCAAGGTCCGACTTCAAAGATGAAAGGACTGACATAAGGCCCAATTCAAAAAGGTATCCTTCTCTATGTTTGCCCACTTCTTCCTTTCCTCTTCTTCATTAGTTCCTTCTTTTTAACCCAACAGTAAAGGTGGAATGAGCTTGATTCCAATCCAGTTGATCTATAATCATTGCATGGCCCTTTTGTATAGGGGTGTTCTTTCTAATGCATTCCTCAACCTTTCAAGAGAGTGATACTCCCTAATTTTGAGACTATGTGGCAAGGCATTCCATCTTCTCTGACATGTTTGTTGGTTCTTTGTCCCTAACAACCTGAGAGTGTCCTCAAAATGGGATATGGCTTGCTCTTGAGTGTCAAGGTATCTAGGTTCTAGCTTGACATCATTGGAGGTGATTTTTATGCAACTAGTTCACAAAATAGAAGAACATATAGATCAATGACTTCAAAATAAGCCTCTTTGAGGGGGAAACCTCCTTTACATTACACAAATGAAAAATTATTGGATGATTCAAATGAAAACCTCCTTTCTATATATAGGAGTCTAAGGAGTCACACTATATCAAAGCTGAAATAAAAATAATAACATAAGGGCACAACAATAACAATAGTGGGCTTCTATGGGCACAATAATAACAATGTGGGGACAACAGGGGAACAACAATAACAATAAGGGGTTACAATGAAAATAGTAATGGGGGAATCACTAGTATTATAGGGACCTAACATTCCCCTCTCCTTCAAAAAAGCATTGTCCTCAACACTTGAGTAGTTCTAGATGCTTTTGTATATAATTCTCATCCTCACATGTGGAATATTTAGCAGATAAGTTCTTCCACTTATGAGATACTTTGAAATTGATCGATTTTGTAGATGTCGAGTTCTTGTTTCTGTGACTACTTCAAGTTCTAATATGATTTTTCCTTCCTCATCAAGTTATGGCAATATTGTTTGAACTGGGAGCTTGTCACCTATAACCTTCTTTAAGCATGAAACATGGAAAACTAGGTGCACTTGGGAAGATGCAGGAAGCTCCAATTTGTATGCCATAGTACCAATATTTTTGAACACCTTGTATGGACCATAATACTTTGGTGATCATTTATTATCCTTCTTAGCTTGCTTGAGGGACATTTTTTTGTATGGTTGTATCCATAGAAATACCTAGTCACCTACATCAAAAATTATTTCGCTGCGATGTTGATCTTCCTGTTGTTTCATTCTATTCTGCGCCAAAGTGAGATTATCCTTTAAGAGTTAGAGAACCTTTTGTTGATGCTCGATGTGATCTTCCACTACTTGAACCTTAGAATTTTCTCTTAAATATGTTGTGATGGATGGTGAATGATATCCATAAAGTGCCATAAATGAGTCATTTTTGTTTCAATATGGAAGGAAGTGTTATACCACCATTCAGCTAGAGGAAACCACTTGACCCATTGTGTTTGTTTATTAGATGCAATGAAACAAATATATCCTTCCAAACATTTGTTCACTATCATAGTTTTCCCATCAGATTGAGGATGATAAGATGAACTATGAGTTAACTGAGTACCCAGATAGGAAAATAATTCAGTCCAAAAATTTCCAGTGAAAATGGGATCTCTGTCACTTACAATAATCTTTGGGTTTCCATGTCTCTTTTGAAATGTTTCCATAAATGTAGTAGCAACTATATGGGATTTAAATGGATGAGATAATACACAAAAGTGTTCATACTTGGTAAGTTTGTCAACTACCACCATGATGACACTCTTTCCTTCAGACTTGGGTAAACCTGTGATAAAATCCATTGAAACCTCCTCCCAACATTGATTTGGAATGGATAAAGGTTGTAACAGACCCAGGGTCTTAATTGTCTCAACTTTATTTGGTTGGAACACCAAACATTCTGCCATAAACCTTTGAATATCAGATTTAACACCATCCAAAAAAAATTCCTTCTTAACCCTATGGTAAGTTTTTAAAAATCTTGAGTGCCCTCCTAACAGAGAGGTGTGCAATTCCAGAAGAATCTTTTGTTTGAGTTGGGAATTCTTATAGAGGTATAAGTGATCTTTGTACCATAACATCATATTTCCAACTAAATGTATCAGATGTACTGGGATCTTGCTGCAACTTTTGAATGAGTGCCCACATTTCTTCATCATTCTTCCAATCATCTCTTTCTCCATTTATCCAATCTGGTTGGATGATAGAGATGGAACAAACCAATGCTTTCACATACTCATCCTTTCTTGAGAGTGCATCTGCAACAACATTTTTATTCCATTTTTTGTAGATGATTTCAAAGTCATAACCCGACATCTTTGAGACCCATTTTTGCTGCTCTTCTAAAGATAATCTTTGTTCTAAAAAGTATTTAAGACTATCATGATCTATTTTTACCTTGAAGTGTCTTCCCATTAGGTAAGGTTTCCATTTCTTAAGTGCATCTGGTATTTCTAGTATTTCCTTATCATAAATAGCTTTATGTAAATACTTTCCTTTGATTGGATGACTTTAAAAAGCAATGGGTCTTCCTTCTTGCATTAAAATAATGCCATTTCCATTCCTTGAGGCATCACATTCCACAATAAATGTTTTTGTGAAGTCTGGCATAGCTAAGATTGGTGCTTGGCACATTGCATCTTTAAGATATTCAAAGGCCTTCATTGCTTCTGAAGTCTAAGAAAATGTATCTTTCTTCAGTAATGTTGTTAGAGGTGTTGTTATTTTCCCATAATTCTTAACAAACTTGCGATAATACCCTGTCAACCCGAGAAGTCCTCGCAAATGATTTATGGATGTGAGAATTTTCCATTCCTTATTGGATTTAGTTTTGCTATGGTCTACCTTAACACCTTCATGAGATACAATATGACCCAGATATTCCACCTCCCATACTCTAAAGAAACATTTGGAGGTTCTTCATATAATTGTTTCTCCTCCAATAGTTTGAGCACACTATCAACACATTGAACATGATCCTTCCAAGACTTCGTTGTAGATTAGTATATCATCAAAAAATACAAACACAAATTTTCTAAGGGTTTGAAAATTGAATTCATCAGACCTTGAAATGTTGAAGGTGCATTGGTAAGGCCAAAAGGCATGACCAAAAATTCATAATGACCCTCATGAGTGCTAAATGTTGTTTTCAGAATGTCTTTAGTCTTCATTCTGATTTGATGATATCCTGAACAAAGATCCAACTTGGTGAAGTAAATTGCTCCATGTAATTCATCCAATGATTCTCAAATGACGGGAATGGGAAATTTATATTTAATATTGAGTTTGTTTAGATCCCTATAATCCAGATACATGTGTCATGATCCATCATTATTATGCACCAATACTAATGGAGCAGAGAAAGAACTTTGAATAGGTTTAATTATTCCAACCTCTATCATTTCTGCAACCATACATTCAATTTCACTCTTTTGGGCATGGGGATATCTGTAAGGCCTGATGTTTGGAGGAACACTTCCTGGGATCAACTGAATAGCATGATCATGATCACTAATAGGTGGGATGCCTTTGGGAGTCTCAAACACCTTGGAATGATCATCCAAGACTTTTTGGAGATCTGGAGAAATAGATGATTTCAATGTGGGAACTTCTAGTGAACATAATTGTGCAATTACACCCCGTTGTTATTTCTTCATAAGCTTTATCATGTTGTTATATCTGATTATCTTTCTTGGTTTCCTTACGATACCCCTTAATTCAACTTCCTTTCCTTCCCAACAAAATTTATAAAAAGTTTTTGAAAATTAAAAGCTATTGTACCCAAAGATTGTAGCCATTGGACTCCTAGTACAACATCAGCACCACCTATTGGAATAGAAAGCATAGGACTATTAAATACATATTTCCCATGGATATCTTGATATTATGGCACTTTCCAGAGAAATTTATCATTCCTCCATTTGTACCCATCACTTGACACTCTGGTGCTGGATATAGGAAGTAATTCAATTCCTCAGCTATCTTACAATGAATAGAATTATGGGTACTACCCGAATAAATCAACACTATTACCTTTCTCTTCTTGATATGTCCTTCCATCTTGAGAATTTTAGGAGTAGTAATTCCTACCAGTGGATTACAAGATATGGTTGGATTCAATTCTTCTTTCTCTAGGGTTGATTCTTGATGTATATCCTCTTCTTTTGACATTTCTTGTTCCTTTTCTTCCTCCTCTTCACAGTCTATGTAAAATAATTTTTTCTCACCACACTTATGACCTTTAGTGTATTTTCCATCATAACTGTAACAAAGCCCCTTTGCTCTTTTTTCTTCCAATTATTGTGGTGTCAACCTTGTAGGTTGTGGAAGGCTAGGGGAAACAACGCTTCCAACTTTATAGTTGTGAGTGGTAGGCTTCCTTATTGCCATAATTTTGCTTTCAATTTTTCTTGCCAACCTAAATGCCTTCTCCAATGAATCAGGTTCGCAAAAGTGAACCTCATGTTGGATGTTATAATTTAAAGTCCCTATGAAAACATCAATCATATGCTCCTCTGGAATATCATTTACCCTTATATTCAATTTCTAGAAGTCATCAATGTGCTCCACCATTGAACCCTTTATCAATTGGCTAAAGAAGGTGTTGCTCTTTGTATCCTCATAACGTTCTATCATTTCATCTTTAAAAATTGACTAAGTGACAATTTGTTTACGAGAGCAAAGCCATCAATACCATACAAACTGATTTGGTTCCAAATATAAAGTTGCAATGTGTACCTTTTGTGTGTTTTGCACATTATGGAGATTGAAATATTGTTTCATCTGTAATATCCATGTTACGGGATCCTTGACATCAAACTTTCTCATATCGATCTTTGGAACATGGTGGGTCTTTATTCCAACTTTAGAGTCTATGAAATCATGATTAACATTTCTTTTGTTCTCATCATGAGTTTCCTCTACTACCTTTTCGCCATTAGGAAGCCTTTCTTGTAGCAACTTTGTCAAACCTTCCTTCAAGCCTTCCACGTCTTTGTTTAAATCTTCAATATTGTCATTATTCGAATCATGATTAACATTTCCTGTGTTCTCATTAGGAGTTTTCTCTACTACCTTTTCACCATTAGGAAGCCTTTCTTGTAATAACTTTGTCAAACCTTCCTTCCACCCTTCCATGTGTTTCTTCCAATCTTCAATGTTGTTTTTCATACCATTGATGCCATTCTTCAAACCATCCATCTTAGCTTCTGTTAATTTTTGTGAGAGAGAAATTTGTTGCAGTTGGTCTCATAATTTTGATGTATCATGTTGCATTTCTTCCTCTTCTTCATGTGTCATAGTAGAGCTTTCAGGTTGCTTACTAGGTGTTTCTATTTTATTTCTTTGGGGCATCAAATAATGATAATTTTCTTCACTATTCCATTTTAATCACCTCAAACTAATTTTTCAAACAAAACTTATGCAAATATTTAAAAAGACTATGCACCTTTTTTTATTTGTAGGAGATGGATATTGAATATGATATATCTCTGAAATTTCATATCTCCAAGGTTTTAAATTGTGAAATGTGGTATATCTCTGAGTCCTCTTTCCAACACCACCAGTCTGATCTAAATTGGATTCTCCAAGAAAGAGTTATGATGAATCTCCCAAGATGACCTGATTATACACTTTTTCAATAGAGTAAACTTGTACGAAGTGCCAAATGTCATTGTTTCAACCTTCGAACTTGAGAGCGATGCACAAAAAACTACAGTATGTCCTATTTTTATAACATCTAATGCAATTTCAAACTAATACTCAGAGAGAAAGTTATGATGATTTTCCCACAGTCGCCTGTTTGGTATGTAATTCGGGATCCTGCAAAAACCCTAACTTCCTTGGATCATATATCGAAAATATAGCGATAGAAGCTCTGAAATTTAGACCTGAGGGTCATCACGATTTTGAACCAAATTGGTTTTCTTTTAGCTTCTAAAACTTTGTATAAATATTTATAGCAGAAAATCCATAATGACCTTTTTGGAGCAACGAAACCCTAGAATCCAAACCTCTGATACTAAATGTTATGCAATCAGCTCACAAAATAGAAGAACATATAGATCAACGAATTCACAATAAGCCTCTTCAAGGGGGAAACCTCATTTACATTACACAAATGAACAATTCTTGGATGATTCAAATGAAAAAACCTTCTTTCTATATATAGGATTCTAAGGGGTCACAATATAATCAAAGCCGACATAACAATAATAACATAAGGGCACAAAAATAACAGTAATGGGCTTCTATTGGGCGTAATAATAATAATGTGGGGACAATAGGGGAAAAACAATAACAATAAGGGGTTACAATGACAATAGTAATGGGGAAATCACTAGTATTATAGGGACCTAGCAATGATGGTGTGAGTATTGATTATAGCCATGGGACTTATCTGCTCTGCCTTGATATTGAGGGGTTCTTTTTCTTCCTTTTCCATTACTTTCTCCACCTCCTCGGCTCTAGCCTCCTCATGAGTCATCCAAGATGCAAGGGTAATTAGTTGTAGGTCTCCTAACTTAGAATTATGATCCGAAAGATTGATATCAGTTAAGGTGAGGTTGTGCAGGTAGAAATCAACTAATTTGGATAAGTCTTTTATGCTACTTTGGTCACACAACTTAATGAACTGCTTGTAATCCTAAAATGACATGGATCCATGTTGTGCTAATGTGTTGATTTGGAACTATTGGCTCGTATGGGCCTAACCCAGGTTTAGAGGTGATTTAGCTAAACAAATCCTGGTACTACTAACCCTTTTGGCAATAGTTTGTGGAGCACGGAATGAGGTCTCACCTGAAGTAGTATGGGAGGGTTCTAAAACCAGGTTTCTGCACCCTAGGGATGTTTGATGATCTTTTGGTGGTCTGCAGCTTGACCCTGCACGCACGTCATTACGCATATCTATTAGTCCCTCGCAACTTGTGATGCTGCCTTCGCGCAACCCTACTCGGGTGTGATCTGTATTATACCCAAGTTCCTTACTATTTAACCTATTATTACCTGATTACTTAACTTATCTATGTAATAATAGTGATAATTAACAGTATATCTAACAATCACATAAGTGCATGCAATAAACAAAATAGTATAAACGTAAAGAATGCAATACACAAATAGATGCACAGAAATTGGAAACTTCTCTTTATTATTCTTCGTTCAAGGTTACAGACTCGACACCACCCTGTGCACTCAGCTTCAGGGATCCGCACACTCAGATATGGACTCTAATAGGCCTCTACCCACACAGTTGCAGAGCCTCTTCCTACTACTACAACCCAATACTCTTAGACTCTTACTTTAGGCTCGAACCATTCGTATTCATCTATCTCTCCTCTTCGCTATCTTTACAACTTAGAGCCTTGCTCTATTTATACAATCCCATGGTCTTTGGACCATGGGTAGGCTAACATGACATTACAAAGCTTAGGGTAGACAACCCTATGACTCAACCTATACTTCGCACTCTGCGCTCGCAATTCGTGGAGTTTTACAATACATCTGACCAAAACTTGGGCTTTGAGCCCCAAAATATGTTGTGGGGGGATTCCATGCCCAACCAGCCCCCAACAAAATCATCGTGACTCATCCTTGAGTCACTCAGTTGGTGCGGCGATCTTGGCGCGGAGTCCCTCCAACTAGTCCTGCATTGCTCGGAAGTCTGCAGCACACTGTTTTTCGGTTTGATGGACCTGCTGCATGCACTTTTCCGATGCTTCTTTGTGAGGATCAAATCCCTACCTTAGCGCGTAGAGCCCCTGCATCTGTACGCGCTTGCACTTGATATCTATCGTAATGGTGAAGGCCTCGTTAATCCATGGCTAGATGCACACTTTAAGAAGTGCCTCTTTCTGTCTTGCGGCATCCACCTGATCTTTTAGTGCCCTTGCTTGCTGCATCTTTTCTAGCCATTGAATGAGGACAACTATCTGCACAGTTCCCCTTACATCGTCATACTACTCCTGAAGCTCGTGCGCCTCTATTTCCAAGAATTGTATGTTGGGGTCCTCTTGCAAGGATGTGAGGACTCCAAAGGCTTGGTCCAACATACCGGTACAGTCCTGCATTGCCCGTCCAATTTCTTCCAACCCTGTTTGGATAGCACTAATGCACTACTCTCTAACTTATGGGGGAGTGGAAGCTTGTGCCTTAAGCCACAACTCGGCAATATGGAGATTCAGCTCCAGTTGTATGCGCGTTGTTTCCTCATGCGCGTTTCGGACTCCACTTGCCAAACAGTGGATTCGCATTTCTGTTGGTAGGTCCGTGGCAATGGAAAACTCTAGGACTCGTCGGCATGCTTCATCAAATGTCTGCACTAACTGCTGGTTTTGTGACACCAGTTCGTCACACTGCAAGCTATGCTATTCAATGTTGATCTTTTGCTTACTCATCACCTGAATCACGTGACCCTCCATGGTGCGGAGCTCTGCTTTTATTCCACCCTGC
Source organism: Pinus taeda (assembly GCA_000404065.3). Taxonomy (NCBI): domain Eukaryota; kingdom Viridiplantae; phylum Streptophyta; class Pinopsida; order Pinales; family Pinaceae; genus Pinus; species Pinus taeda. The sequence goes on along the minus strand of APFE030382189.1, from coordinate 92,902 downwards.
AGTTGGTATAGTGTGTCTCATGGAAGGGAAGCCAAATTAAGGCCAAGTCTCTTGATCCTACCAACCATGGCTCTGTCGATCTCATTCTCTGCTAGTGCCCCTTCCGGTAGCATTATGGTATTGGCCATCCTTGCGCGTAGCATCTGCTTTGCTGGGGGCCGCACTTGTAGTTCCTACAGTTGCGCCCTTAGGGACCCTAACACAGTTTGCTGCTCCAACATGAATTCTTGGAGCACTTCCTTGGTGACCTCACGAACCGTGTTGCCAATGTCATAGAGCTCACCTTCCGTTAATGTGATCGGGTTGATGGCCAATTTGGAGGGCTTGACCTTTTTCTGTGGACCCGATCTCTCCGTGACGCGCAACCTTTTGAGTTGTGTGGATGTTGTGCCTGGGTCCATGCCTTCTTCAGCAAGGCCCGTGTCCTCTGCCTCCTATCCTGTAGACAGTTCATGGCCCTCCTCTTCCTGCATTGTTGTGGCCCCTATTGTCTACACTCTTGCTACTACTTCGATAGCCTTTGCCTGCTCCGCGGCTGCCTGTCCTACCTCACGGACTGCCTTACCTCTGCTACCACTTTTTTATTGTGCCTCTTCTCAGTTAGTTGCGTGATGCAGCTTGGCCTCATCCTTTCTTTTCTGTGCTGCTGTCCTACCCAACTCCACCAAATTCGGGGCACGCCACTCGGGAGGCCATGATTCTAACACTGTAAAAATTGCATCATCAGTGGCAATGAAGGAGAGCTTGGTCCACTGCCATGTCGGATCCTTTCGCGCCTTGATGTAAATATTGTGCATGTCTGCCTTGAGGTCTACAAAGATCCACAAACTGTTGTGCACTGTGGGGGATAGGCGCAGCCTCCTATTAATCCACATTCATATGCTCACCTCCATGAGCACTCAGAAGATCTTCGTATCGTGAATCCGCTTCCCATCCTTGGTAGCCCGGAGTGACGCGTACTTTGCGGCCTCTAGTATGTTGCGCTCAATGCTCAGAACTAGCTATCCTCCGGCAGTTCTCCCGCTACCAACAAAATGGACAAGAGTAACCATGTGTAGTGGAAGGACTTACCCTGATCTTGTGCTTCCTTGCAGTTGATCAAGAATTCCTCACAGAGGAACTCGGATCAGTTGAATTGGACCCCCTCTATGCATTATTTGGCCAATGCAACTACCAGCGCTGTTACTTCATTGCTAAGACATTTTCTCATTACCTTCCCGGCCAGGAGTTGGGTAGCTACATGCACCCCTTTATCCTTGATACTGTTAATGGTGAAACCCCTCTTTTTCTTCTCGAGTTTATATTTCTTCTTCATGGCTTCTGCGAGAGCCAAATCGCCACTTTTTCTTGCTATCATCACAGGGTCCTTTCCCTTACAGGGAAGACAAGAAATTCTGTGGATGAGATCCTTCGTGATGGGAATAGGCCCCTCCAGCCATAAGTACCCATCATGCACCAGACAAAGAAGCTACCTGATGACGAAAATAGTGATGGGCGTTCGGTGAAAGTGTGGTATCCATAGTAGATGAAGCAATCCAGCCTTATCCACACCGCGCAACCATTTTCATAGGTCTAGTGTTATGACTAGCCCCTCTGTGCTCTGCTTCATGAGGCTTTCCATCTCTAAGTGTGGGAACTTCTTGCTGTCCACGAGGTCCCAATATTCGAACTTCACTGTGGGCATGTGGCTCAGGTGCGATCCCTCAAACAAAATTCCATCAGGGAGGAGCGAGGTCTGGAGTGCTTTCTTTCTGGCATCCAGATCCTTTGGTATCTTGGTTTTCCCTTTTCACGAAGGGACGTACTCAGGAAATTTCACTGCAGAGCACATCAGTTGGATATCCTCTTCCATGTCTTTTGCTTCCTCTACCTCAGCAATGAAAGCTTATAGGTCCTCCTCCTCATCATCTGACTCAATGGTGACAACCTTGCCCTTTTCCTCCATTTAGAGCTTACCAAACTGTGGATTCCTCGAGGACATACAGACTAGTCCCACTGCCTGCTTATCTTTTTTCGGTCTCGGTGTTTGAGGTGATTTCATGATTTCTGGCACAACCTTAGTACCTTCGGGAACACCATGTACTGTGGGGTTCTACGCGGCCTCGTCGATTGTTCCTTCTACAAATTCCAAACCTCCCTTGGTAGCCACCATCTTGTTTGAACTGTCTGTGGTCATTTGTGAACTTCGGTGCTCGAATATCGCTTGACGCACAACACTCTATGCTCTAATCAACTACTCAAATCTCAAGTGAACAAGTGTTGTCTCGTGGCTAGCCCTTGGAGTTTTATAGCACCTTTTGAATTCAAATTTGACCGTTGCCCCCAATTCTAGGCCATCAATGCTTTCTTGGTAGCAGATTATCCCAAATATTACCCTTAATTCACATTTTAAATGCTTGCTGCCAACTCAATTTGGCCTTAAATTGGGCATCCCATCATGAATAGTGATACCAATTGTCACTTCCCAGCCTACCTCCGCAACAGCGCAGCCCCCCGTGGACAGTTGCGAACCTTGTGACATGCTAATTCTATGCACACCTCCCTTATCACGCAAATCCCAAATAGACTCTTTTATAGTCCCACGCTCTCTTTCAACTACCTAGAGTGTTGAGACTGTGCTTCCTACGGCTACTCAGGTGGTCGCACCACCTATGCGGGGCTTCAACTTGCCTTCCAGTATAGTCTGTGGAAAATCCCTAATTTCCCTCGCGACAGCCGGTGCCGCGTGTTCTATCATATGTAATGTGCTCACCTGGTTACTAGGTTTGGTGAGATGCGGTCGTAGCTAGGGCAGCAGAGTCATAAATTCTCGGCAACAATCTTCTAATTCAGTGGTATGATCATACGCACCTTGCCTTGTCAACCTTGGTTTAGCGACAAGACATGCTTACTTGATCTCGGTTTCCAATCTCTTGACCTCTGCGTCCATCAAAATTCTTTTCTTCCTCAGTCGTACCTGGTTTTTTTCGAGTTCGCGAAGTCTAAGGTTCCCTCGCCAAATGGCTTCTTGAATCCTTATGTGTGTGACCTTGCGTAGATGTGTGCTTTCTTCGTCTTGGTCATCGCGCATTGTCACCTCTATGGGAGCTATTACGTGCGGAATCCTCTTTGCATTATCTTCAGAAATTATGGTCTCTACTCTGTTCTGCACCTTTGGAATCATTTCCATGGTCATGGTTTTACACATGGTCCTATAGGCCCATCAAACCATTGGTGCAGGTCCCAACAAGTGCGTCTCACCTGGTGAACCCTATTCAGTATTTCACACACCATATTGAATGCTTCTTCGTGGATAATTGGTAGTGCGTGTCGCCTTTCTTGTTGCTACGGTTTGTTCCGATTCTCTATTCTTGGATTGGTGTGCACTTGTGCGGGCTGTACAACATATGTCCGTACCCATCGAGAAAGGTCGGTGCCCAGGTTGTTCTACCCCTGCTGACTAAATCTCATTCTTAATTGGATTTTTCCAAAGCGTAGGCACATCATCCTTCTGCATCTGCTCCAGTCCTAAAAACTTCCTTCATGCATACCCCACCATCGTGTGGGCATTGTGCACAATGCCCACTTCAGAGCATCAAACTGTTGTTGTTCTGGTACTGCGCTTTCAAATTTTCTCAGGAATTCATCCACCGCTATCAACCCATCATATGTTGGCAGATCCCTTGCCTCTGTTGTCACACAACATAGTGATCTAACCATCATGTTGCAATTAAGCATTGTTACTTCGTGCAACAAATTCTACCATCGCTCTATCTCTTCGTATGAATCTGAAGTGCAAGAGATTTCATGCTCCCATGAAATCCTTCCATCTACAGTCAGATTCACCCAGTCCTCTTCTCACGTGGTTATCTTGTAAATATAATCGAGATTGTCATCACTATCATCGTTTTGCATCGGTTCAGTGTATCGTGCTCCTTCGATTGGATCTAGTGGTACTACTATGCGTAGTGACTTTTTCTCAAAGATCATTTTGTGCTTCTTTAGATTTATAACTCCATTCATATTGGTGGCCCAGTCTATTCCTAGTAACACGGGATAGGGATTACTGTCATCGACAATCTCTATCACTTCAAAATCCGCCTGCGCGCTCGCACCTTCAATATCTATTGTTACCCCTTGCAATATTCCCATGGGTAAGATCTTCTGTTGGTTCGCCATTTGTAACTCAATAGGAGACCACTATAGTGCAGGTCTGCCCATGCGTTCCCATGTTTGTTGTTATAAATCTGATCTGAAAATATATGATAATAGAAATAAACCCAAGAAATAGCAAGATCTGAATATAGATAGAAATGATTCTTTATTAATCAAACCCTTAAGGTAGGGAAACACCATACATTCACTCCTTAAGGAAGGAGAACACTCCACAATCCATATTCCTATTCATACAATAATCCTTGAAATTTCTCAATGGGGAGTCTCTAGCCTCTATATAGGCCTCATACATACAACACCATGGGTCATTACCATGGTTCCCTCAATACCATCTATCTAAAACCATGGGCTTATTACATTATTGCTAACTACTTGTGGTCCCTTTCATGATACGGGTGAATCATCTTGTTTATTACTATGGCCCATCCCATTATTACATTATTCCCTTGGGTACCTCCCTCTATATCCCATATTATCCCCCCTAGGTATACTACATTCCACCCTCCTTAACATGTTTCATCCCTGAAACATATGAAGAACACAAATAATAAGATCTACTCAAAAGAGTAGTCCATTGGTACCATGCAAGTGCATCTAGCCATCCAAGAGAAAGGTGAACCCTCAATCCAACTGGTGCCTCACTCGCTTGAGATGGAAGTTGACCCTGGTGGCTCTTCTGTGTTGATGTGAAGTAGGTGGATCATCGCTCCTCTCTATCTTTCATGTGGGGGTTGTTGTCCTTGTGGCTAATTTGTTGCCATCTTGTTGGTTGTTTTCTTGCGGGGTGATGTGGGTGGTGATATGCTAAAGTTTTAACCAACGGTGCATCTTTCTTTAATTCACCACCTAATGGAGCTTGATTGGGATCTAGTACATATTGTGGTGCCTGATGTTGTTTCTTATCTTCCAATATTACTTCAACCACTGAGTCCTCATCTAATGTATCAGAGCCTATAATATTTTATGCTTCAGCCTCCTTGGATTCTCCCTGTTTTTCTGGTACATGGTTTGATGTTTGTGTTTGGTTGACAACCATCAAGGGCTCATCATCTGATGTGTCAGTGTCATTAGAGCTTTGTGCATCTACCTCCATAGTCTCTGTTTGTCTTAATAGAAATATCCTGCAATGTTATTTTCTTCTTTTTATACAAGAGCTTCAGGAATTTCTTCTGCACATTAATATTGATAGTACCCACAGATTCCATCCAAGGGTATCCAAAAACAACATCCATGTTACCCATATCTGAAGAATAAAAATTGGAATGCAATACATACTTATCCATAGAAATCTTCAAATCTTTATAAACTTGCACCTGCTCATTATTAACCTGTGTGTGCTTCATTTGTTTTGCTGGAACTTGCAATTTTTTTCCAATTTGACATTTATAAGATTTTGCTTGCAACTAGGATTTATAAACACAATTATTTCTCCTTCTGAATACATCCATGAACTTGCAATAAGGAGATACCAGCAGAAAATAACCCTTTTTGTTTCTTGGTTTCCTTCTTTCCTGTAATAATAAAATCTTTGCTAGGTTGTGTGTCTGTCTGTCTGAGCTTAGTAAGAGGACCCAAAAAATTAGATTGAGGGTCAAAGCAGTCACTAATGGATTTTTCGAACATCTGCCAAGTAATTGTCCTTAGATAGCATTTTGATGACACTGACACCATTGCCATCTTTCTTGGTCCAAGTAAATGGCTGCCACACGTAGTTTAGTTTCATCATCTACGATGTGATTCAAAGTGAAATATTGTTCCATTTGTGCCAGCTATATTGTCAATTCAAAGCCATCAAATTTTTTCATCTTCATCAAATTCTGATCTAGGCACTAGAATTTCAGATTCGTGCTTCAGTTGTTCCGCCGTCACAAAAATTTCTGAAAAAGAGTTGTTTTTAAATCAGCGATATCTCCCTCATCCGAACTCTGATTCGACTGATTGTTTTTTTTAAATTGGGTATTTTTTTGCAAAGAACCTAGATATGAAACTAAATTCTGCAAATTTTGCCCCAAAACGTACAGATCTAATCTGCAAACTCGTCGTCTCGAAAAATGTCTGCAATATAGCTGATTTTTAAATCAGCGATATCTCCCTCATTCAAACTCTGATTCGGCCGATTTTTTTTTTAAATTGGGTATTTCTTCACAAAAAACCCAGATCTGCAATTATATTCCACAGGTTTTGCACCAGAATGTACAGATATGATCCGCAAACTTGCCGCCCCTAAAAATGTCTGCAACACAGCTGATTTTTAAATCAATGATATCTCCCTCATCCGGACTCCTATTTGGCCAATTTTTTTTTTTTAAATTGGGTATTCTTTTGCAAAAAACGCAGATCTGCAATTATATTCTACAAATTTTTCACTAGAGCATACAAATCTGATCTACAAACTCACCGCCTCAAAAAGTTCCTACAAAAATAAAAATAAAAAATCTCTGCTTTGCCCAAGAAAGTTCTCTGATACCGCTTGTTATAGATCTGATCTGAATATATATGATAATAGAAATAAACCCAAGAAATAGCAAGATCTTAATATAGATAGAAATGATTCTTTATTAATCAAACCCTTAAGGTAGGGCAACACCATACATTCACTCCTTAAGGAAGGAGAACACTCCACAAGCCATATGCCTGTTCATACAATAATCCTTGACATCTCTCAATGGGGAGTCTCTAGCCTATATATAGGCCCCATACATAAAATACCATGGGTCATTACCATGGTTCCCTCAATACCATTTATCTAATACCATGGGCTTTTTACATTATTACTAACTACTTGTGGTCCCTTACATGATACGGGTTAACCACCTTATTTATTACTATGGCCCATCCCATTATTACATTATTCCCTTGGGTACCTCACTTTGTACCCAATATTATCCCCCCTAAGTATACTACATTTGTTTTAGTAGTGCATTCGCATCTGATCAAAGATCTAGGATCACCTTATCCATTTCATACTCGCCGATTTGCACAGTCAACCTCCCTTCCTGTGCGCAGTGCATGCTTTCCAAGTTTCCGGACCACGCGTAGTTCTCCTAACCCCGTGCACCTAGTGATAAGTTCTTGTAGTCCTTTTATTGCCTTGCTGTCATGTAGAAGTTTCATGCATGTCTTCAGAAAGGTAGTGAGTATTGAAGGATCAATCCCCAGTTCTAGTTGATCCTTACTGCCTAAAGTGGATGCCTTTATGAAGCTCTTCTTAGCTTCCATGAATGTCTCCTTTGCAGGCTCTAAATCAAATTTAGGTTCCTTTGTAGGAGCCTTGCAGAACCACGCACTTTTTTTTGACTGCTTACCCTTATCATCTCCAGTGGTCATATTCCTCCTGAGCATCATGTTTACATTTCAGACTTCTTCGCGCAGCTCAGACCTCATCATCTACAAATTCTGAGTCGGAGGGGGCTAAAGTACCCCTTTTTCGCATAGTCTCGCTATCAATGTAGGGCAGTCTTCTGCCTCATGATCAAACTAAGTATAGTACAAATGTGAAGTCCTTGTAGGGTTTGTAAAATAATGGGCATGGTGTCCTCGCCCTCCGCAATTGTTACAAATTAATTGTCCGCGACCCCTTCTTGGTCACATTGCACCTCGACCTCGACCATGCCCCTGAAATCCAACGCGTGCCATTCCTCCATTTGGGTCAAGGGCTCATGTTTCATATTGCACCATGTAGGCAGGAGTCTGATCCATCATTATATTGTAGCTTCTGTAGGTGCATTCATCATGGCCTACCGACCTACAGAAATTACAAAACAAATGTTGGGACGTCTATGTATACTTCTACAATAGATGACAATTATCCGTAGTGTGTTTTCCTCTTATCTAACAGATCGCGCACCACAATGTAGACACTGCACTTGGTCCTGCTTGTGCCTCAGGAATTAACGGCATTGAACCTCCTCCTGCCAAGTAATTCGTAACATTGGACAGTGGTCCTTGTCATGCCCCTAGCCTTTGCATTTTATGCACTATACCTCTTTGTGTGCCTCTGGTCAAGGTGTCTTATCCTGTTTCAAACTCTACATCTCCAGAAACAGCTTTTGCAGTTGTGCGTGGATTTGTTGGACTCTCAAACCAGGGTCTTGTATAGGGGTCTCATGCAATATCATCGCCATCTCCAAAGCTTCAGCATGGGTGGAAAGTTTTGTTGTGATAGTGTCGTCCTTAAGTGCGGTGTTAGTGATGCTACAAACCATGTGCGGTGTTGTCCATCTGTCAACATCATGTTGGCTTTGCAAATCATACCCTTCAGTCTCCAGTCCAAATCCCAAGGGGTCTCGCCTGGGAGCATCGTGATCTCCTTAAATTCGATGATTGATTGTGTTTCCAACTTTGGCATGCTAAATTCCCTGTGTTGGATACCTATACCAATAGGTTTCATATTTCATGATTGGATATCAAAGGTCCAAATATGCTCAGCTTTGACAAATGCAAAGATCTCATATTTCCCTAAGAAGATCAGTAGCTAGGTAGAGAAACTTAAGGTTCCCAACTGCTAAATCTGGGACCTGGGAAGAAATAAGGGTAGCATTAGATAGTGAATGGAAGCAAAAAAGCCAATGAAAAGAAAAGGCATCCGAAGGGTTTGCAAGTCCAAGTGCACCCTCCAAGAAGGAACAAAAAATGCTAGGAGAAGTAGTGGGGTAGGTAGATGGGGTTGCAGAAATGGTGCCTCTTTCAAGATCAAGTTGCTGAAATATCTACAGAAAGAGTAACATACTGGAGCATGACTAATTTCCTTGTTTTCATCTGTTTTTCACTCATTACTAACACCCTTTCCCAAGATGCACAGAGCACAGAAATTTATGTCTTTGTAATACTCTTATGGCTTTTAGAAGCCACATTTCTTGTGTAAAATCTTTTCATTTTGATCTACTCCTTATTTCGAGTTGTTTTTCAAAGAAAACTTTGTTAAAACAGCCCTCACCCATGTTTCCTCCACATTTAACAACTAACTCTACTATTCTAGCTCCCTATACCCCCTATCCCTATTATTATAAACACCATGGTGTATAAACCCCACAATGCATAAATATCCCCTCCCTGGCACTATAGCCAATAGTATTCTCCCCCTGGGGCTTGAATTGACACCTGGTCAAGGTCAAGAACCCATGACTCACCTTCTGCTTAAACTCAGACCAGTTTCCTTACCCAAAGGACTATTTTGCCTTGAAAAGCCTTGAAAAGCCTGAAAAACCTCCAAAAACCCATAAAATTACTACAAGAAGCGGAAAACCTTGTAAAAACACCCTTCCCCGCTTTATCCTAAAGTCAGGGGTCATTCACCCTATCATATTTCATAAAACCACCTTAAAACCCCTCTTTGCAAAGTTTCCGCCTTCGGAAATATTCATGCGCCCAAAACTTTATAAAACCCTTTGAAAGGCTTATATTTCTAATGTTGGCGGGTATTAATATTTTGGCCACAAAACCATTGAAAATCCACCAAAAAGAATATTAATCGCCCGGAGGGTCCCGCAGTCCACGTCTGCAAAAGAAATTGATTTTTTATTGCCCGCCCAGGAGTGTTACACGTCGTGCAGATTGCCCATCCGACTGCCGTCCGATCGCGCCCGATCCAGATCCACGGCTGAGGTTGATTTCGGGAAATCCCGACGTCCGCACATTAACCAAAGCTGTTGTTATCAGTCGCGTAAGTTGGGCGCCCGACGACCGTCCGATCGCCCGCCTCCAGATCTACGGCCATGAGCAATATCGGAAGGCCCTACTTGTCTGACAGATACCTTCCGATATCTGTCAGACGCTTACGTCAGGCCAGCATCAGCAGGGGGGCACGCGTCGTCGTTTGATTGCATCGGAGCGTCTCCTGACAATCCGTGCAACGTACAGGACCCCTTCCGATATGGCGACACCTATCCCGCCCGCATCAGCATCCCGCTGCCGTGCACGTCACTGCCACATCTGCTCGCCTCACCTCTCATATCGCGACACCTGTCCGCCACCTCACCGCCCCCGTGGACCTACCGCTGACCGCCACGTCACCCGATGACGTCATGCTGACGTCACCCAACCCGGGCCCCCATGATGACGTCATGCTGACGTCATCCACAAAGCGCGCCAAAAAGGGCAAAAAGCCATATTTTTGCGAATTTTTCCATTTTTCGTAATTTTTCTGAAAATTACTGTGTAAGCCCGCTGCATGCAAATTCACGTCGCAGAGCCACCAGCTAACCTGCAGCCATTCTCGACGCACATGACGCGCTAAACCAGCTGCATTCTTCAGTACAGCCCTCTGTTACCAGGTATTTCGACCTCGTCCTCCTGTGAACTGGTTTTTCATGCATTTGCTGTAAAAACCGCCATTAAAAACCTTTGAATTTGAAATTTCCACCAGCAAACCAACTACACTCTGCTCAATTAACCATTCAGAACCAAAATTTAACAGTGAAAACCTCGGAGAGCTGCGTTTTCTGCTGAGAAACCTATCCTGAGCCGCGCAATCGCGGTCTCCTGCATAAAATCCTGAAAACTGGTAACGGAGGCCCTCCTTCTACTCAAAGCCCTTTCAAAAGGCCCAGCATTGTCATTCTGACTGTTCACCAACCCTGGCAAACTCGGTCCCCATTAGAATTTCATTATTTCAGAGCAGCACTATATATAAAACATGGAGACCCCTGAAATACTCAATGTTACTCCCCTAAACGCTCCTCAGAGAGAGCAGGACTGGCAGGAGCTGGCAGATCTGGATTATCATATCTCAGAAGACTCCAGAGAAGGACTCACCCCTCATCTTCAACTATTAAATGAATTCAGGGCCAAACACAGAGAAGGAACAGACATCTTGGGCATTTGGGAGTCTGCCCTGCCAACTTTTAAAATGCCTCGGGTCAACCAATTCCCTGATTTAATTTATCTTTGTGCCAGCCAATATGAGCCATCACATAGGGTTGTAGTCAATTACAAAGGTGAGGTTGTGTTTTATACCACCCCTCAAGCTATCAGAGACATGGTGCAGTTCAAGTCCAACAAGACAATGGTTCCCCTATCCCTGCTGGATTTAATCAACCAAGGGAACAAGACACTAACAGAGGCAGAGATCCTGAGGTTCAACCAACTATTTGTGAGCAAAACAGATACAGTGCTACATCCTCCTATCTTTGATGGGTACCTTAATCAACTTGGGCTAGACCTGGCCCACATGGTGAGCTCAATTCTAGGATACAAATCAACGGAATATATAGAAGAAACAGTGCTGGTTATGATGCTAAGGTTTGTCCCAGGAAGGGCCCCCATCTGCTACAACTATGCCACATATATCTCGGACCAAATCCATGAGCAATTCCTACACTTGCCTAGAGAGAGGTTGTTCAGATACTCCTCATATATCTATCATCTCATCTTATATTACCAACATGAAAAATTCTCCTTTGAAATCAAAAGGACTGATGCAGCAGGTAATCCAAGATCAGTAGTATATTGGAGCTCCATCTTTCATAGAAGCTCACCTTACACCTACTGTGAGTTCATAGATGACTTCATCCATCCAGCCATGTCCCTACTTGTGACAGAACCTCCTCCAAGGCTCACTGAAGAAATGAAGAGGATACTGCAACTATCCTCTGCTTACAGCATAGGGGACTGGTATTTTTACCAGCATCACACAGTGATCAGAATGTATGGTTGTGAGCTAACACCATTCAGGCTACCCAGGTATGTGCCTATGAGGCTCTTTGCCCTGGAATATTTCAGACAGTTTGCCCATGTGGATTTGGTCCATTTTTCAGGAAGGGGCAAGAAGGCCCAACTCAAGGTTAAAAACCAACTCGGGCACATTGTGTTAAATAAAAGAGAAGGATGGAAGGAGGCAGAGAGAATGTTGGAAAACCTGGGCCTAACATATAGCTTCCCATGGAAACCATATGACCCCAATGGTTTCATATCCAAGAGAAGAATAAAATACAAACTAGCCGGTTATGAGCATCATAACATGATCCTCATAACGAGACATGCAAATCAGCCAAAATGGCAGAAAAACACTTTGATAGAGCCCCTGACCCAAGAAGAGCTAAATGACAGGGCTAAGAGACATTTATTGAAAATGGCTGACTTGGAGTGTCCTTCACAGGTGCCTACCTTGCCCAGTCCTCAGACAACAGTGCCAACATCCTCAACTGCAGCACAAGAAGGGGCAGCACAAACTCCAAAGCAGGGGCAAGACAAAGGAAAGGGCAAGATGGTGGAAGAAACAGAGGATCAATAGGGACAACAGCAAGTAGGCGAACAGGGCCAGCAAGAGCAACAGCAACAAAATCAACAAGAAACTGATCAACAGGATCAGGAACAGCAGAAAGGAGAAGGCCAGGCACCCATTCAAGAGAAAGCAACCAGCATGGAACCTCCTAAACAAGATTCCAGGGTCGACCCTTCAATCCTCCAAACCCCTCTAAGAGAGGATATCAGCAGAAAAAGGGATAGGGAGACTCCTCTCACAGAAGGCCCAGAGAAAAGGCAAAGGCTAAATGCATTTGGAGAAGAGGAAATACAAAGTTTTGAGGCCTCTGCCAGCTCAATGCACCAAGAACAGGACAGGACAACACTTGGGGAGGTCAGCTCCTCAGGGCAAGATAAAAGCAGAGCTGCAGGCATCAAAGACTTTTTCAGGGATGCTAAGAGGAGGAGCGAGCCACTTAAAATCAAGCTATACAATTATCTATTAAACATGGCTCCATCGAACCAACAAAGGCTTATGTCTGCCTATGATGTGCAAGAAGCCAGATTGACCTTGAGTCATTTTACTCCCACAGAGCAGCGGCCCCAGTCAACTGCAGACTACATTAGGACAAACCTAGAGGTCCTTGCAAGAGACATCCACCCTATGGACCAGATTGAGCTTCATAAACAAATGGGTGAGATGGTCTATGCCACCCTGGCAGACAAGACCTTGGTGAATTATAGGTTGCAGAACAGCTTAAACAACACAGCATCACAGCTAGAGCTGGAGAGGGCATCCTCTCAAGCCAAGGACAATAGAATGAAGGCCCTAGAAGACATTATCATAGAATTCGGGCATGATCCCAATGATGTTAAGGCCATTCAGGAGGTCCTTAAACTAAGGGATGCGGATGTGGTAGCAATAAAAAAGAGGATGAAAATCCCACCAACCATACATCCGCAGACAGATGAAGTAGCACAACAAAGAAGAGACAAAGATATCACTGCTCTGCTGATGAGCTTGTACAAGGAGCTGGTAGAGACCCAACAAAAGCTGCTGGATACAGAGAATACCCTAGAAGCAACTATACAAAGGGGAGAACAAGGGCAATCTTCTAAGGCACCCACAGAGATAATAAACCTTGAGGAGACCCCAAAAGAGGACATCCCTCCAAATCAGGCAGCAGAAACAAAGCAGGCAGCAGAAACAGTTCCAGCCACAACAACTCCAGTTACAACAGAAATATCTGCAACAGGGCCAGCCACTGCAGCACCACCAAAAGAACAGGCCGAGAGCCTAGATATGCAGAAATTAAGGCAGGAAATTCAAGTGCTGGAAGCTCAAATGACAGAGCTAAACAAGGCCAAGGAAAGCTTAGCAAAAATAGAGGAAAAATATGACAAATCTAAGCAAAACGTGGCTGAAAGGGAGAGGGAAGTAAAATCCCTGAGGAAGACAATCACAGAGCTGGAAAAGCAGCTCAATTTTGACAAAGTAACAGCAGAGATCAAGCAAGTGATATGGACTACCATTGGACAAGCAATCACTAACCAGTGGGAGTACATTGTTGCTATATATGAGCAAATAGGGCTCCTTGGCAAGGCAAAGAAAGAACTTTACAGAGCAAGAAACGACCTAGGCAATATGGCAGACCTTGCCCCAAAAATGATAGAAGTCTTGAATTATAGGAATAGTTCTCAGCTGATCCAAATGGGAATAGCTAACAGAACTGAAACTATTTCCATAATTAAGAGGACCACAACGATGAAGAGCCTAATTCAAACACTGGACAGAAGGGTACATGATATGCAAGCAGACATAACCAAGTTCCAGAATAGGTTCACAGCCCTGCAGGATAAAGGGCTTCCCAGTTTGGAAGAATCAGGAAAGCTTCTCTCTTATGAGAAGTACATTAAAAGACTAAGCACTTTTTCAGCCATGCAGATTGCTGAGGCTTCTGGGTCATCTACGGCAGGCCCGTTAACAGGACAAGCCCTTTTTAATAAATTAGATAATTTGTTTTTTATTAAAAATGAGGTAGCACATTTATTTGATAAACCTCCAGATTTTTACAAGTATACAGAAGCTGATGAGACCGTAGGGTCAATTTTGAAGCACCAGCTTCCTCATCCAGATACTTGGCAGGACTTGGTAAAGTTACTTTTGAACCAAGGCTGAGGAAAAAGAACCTTTTTGCAGCAATACAGTCCAGATTGCACCGACAGGTGGACAAAGCCACGACAGCAAGCATAAAGACACTGAGCCAACTCAGTACAGGTACTCGGCATCAGCAGCAACATCAACAGGTACAGGTGGCAGAGTCAAGAAAGATACAGAAAATCAGAAGTAACAAAGCACTCAACCACTTCATTTATGAAAAGCAGCGCAGTTAAGTCCGCATGTACTCAAAGGATAAAAGGCTATCCTGACAGCAGCTAAAGACTTTTACTATCATTTATACTTGTAATAACTTCTTGCCTACTTTCTCTGTACAAGTGTAAGAGATATTTTCCTCTCAGATGGCTCCATTCCTGAGAGACGTTTGGTATGTAAACTCTATATATTAACCCTCGCACTTGTGGAGAAGGGTTGGACTCGGGATGTAAAAAAATTCTTCTGATATCTTCTCTGTAAACTCTGATATTGAGAAATCTTCAAGACAGTTTAATACAAAGGCAGTGGGATTTCTTCAATGATGTTGGTCTACTGATATCTTGATGGTGTGTGACTCAAAGTGGCAAGATTCCTGTGCATTACGTGGTTTCAAATAAGTTTTCTTCATGACTCTTTATCTCACCTGTGTTTCCTGTTATTCCATATGTCTTTCATGTCTTTTGTACACTTGTTAAGCTAGATAGTAAGGAAAAGGATAGCCTCAGGACTTAGTCATTGACTACCCTAAGCTCGATCCGAACTGTCTTATATGTTTCCTTCTGATTAATATGTTTAAAGTGTAATTCTCAGCTGCTACCTTTAAACCATATCACCACTGTGTATTGTTGTTTTAAGAATTCAAGCGATTGCTCTTAGGTAACAAACCATCTTTCATAAAAATACAGCTTAAGTAACAAAATCTTAGCTGCTCATTGCTAGTTGTATTCATCTCACTCTCAATATTCACAATTTGTTTCATGAAATGCACACAGGCCTTGTAACTTTGCCTCCTCACCGAAATCAAGATTTCAAGAGAAAACAGTCATAGACCCCATTGCCCAATGGATTAATCTTCCCTGCTGATATACTCCATGGGAATCAGAAGCATCCTCCCAACTAAACACACAAAAACAAACAAACACTCATCTAATAACTAGCCTAAAACCCTCACTGAAAGCAGTGACAAACCTGATAGAGAGAGCCCTCTCTGACTGCAGCTGGGCTAGAAGCTGTAGCCCAAAGATTGGTTAGTGGTTACCCCGGCCGTATTCTCTTGGGAGTCAAAGAGAACAACCTGGGTGTTAACACCAAGGATATGGTTGAGATTGAGGATATTGGACAGAGGGAGATGGAGACCACTGGTTCTAGGGTGAAGGAAAATATGATGGAGAAGGAGTAGGGTATTTCCATGGATATTGTTGAGTATTATATGCATTGTTCCATGAATTGAAAGAGGAAAATTATTGAGACATACCTGGAGGTCATGGTTGCCATGGCCTCCTTGCTGCGATGAAATAAGAGGACTACACTTCCTCACTTGACTATCTAAGTACTACCTTAAGTTTAGGAAGCTCGGGAAATTTCCTTTTCGAATGTTCCAGCTTGCAAATATTATACAAGCTAATGTTGTTCAATTTGCAATTCCCTCAAAGTATGTTTCTTCTGACAATTTGAGCATAACACAAGAAGAGGTGTGTCAACTTTTGCTTGTGTCTTCTTAATCTGTGCTATCGTTATCTGGGAGAGAGATTAATGAGGATATCGGTCTTGAAATTTTTGAACAAATTCCCAATCTCTGCTCTGGTTACTCCCCCACCTGCAAATTTTTGTATTCGGGCAGAGGCATCTCAAATTGTACTCCTCCGTTTGGACGATCCTCTAGAGAATCTTAGGAATAGCTTTACAATTTCAGTGAATGGGTCTTGTGATATATCCCCTTTTCCTAATAGGTTCAAGGTGTCAAGGCAGTTGCCCCTCATTCCTCTGATAAATATAGTCTTCAAGATTTCCTAGTCTAAATTGTTGTGTTTAGACCTCTACAGATTATAGTGGAACCATTCCATATAATCTTCTAGGATTTCATCCTCCTTCTGTGTCATTCTAAATATCTCCTCCCTTAAGTCCCTCATTCTGCAATAGTCCTGGTACTTTGATAAGAACGTCTCCTTCATATCATTCCATGTTCGAATAGAAGCAGAGTCCAATCCCATGAACCATCTCAAGGCTACCCATTTTAAAGTAGAAGGAAATAATTTTAATTTATTAGCATCTGCGGTATAATCATAACTTCTTCATAAGACATCAAACTCAAATAGAAAGGCATTTGGATCTTCCACAACCATCCCCTGAAAGGATGGTAAGGATGATAGAGGAATATTTTTCATAGGAGCTTCACCTCTGATATCCCCGATTAGGAACTCAAAGGTGGTGATAGTAGCATCTCTTTTAGCACTGTTGTCATCATTGTCCCCCATGACTAATCCTTCTAACCCTTGCTGTAGCAGACACCCTTCAAAATTTTCTTGTGATGGCCTCATAGATGTAATTAATGCTTCAGATACCCTTGGGGTTGGTTGTTTCACCACACTACTTGTATCTGGATATTGATAAACCAACAAGTGCTTTTCCATCTCAAGTGTTCAATGTTCCTCCTCACTTTCCCCTTGCCCCTCAGTCCTCAAGTTCAAGCTACTAGCTTCCCCCCCCCTGCCCCTGAATCAGATTCTTGGTCATGGGGTTATGGGTGCTAGCTTTAGAATGATATGGTCCCGAGATAGAGGAATTATAGGTTTCTACCTTTGCTATGGGAGTAATAGCTTTTTGTGGCCATGTTTTCCTTGCAACCCTTTGAGAGATGGACTGTTCTTTTTCTGCCTTGGAGATTAGTTCCTAGATAAATGTCTTCCTTCCCAAATCTACACTCTTCTTTTCCTTTCTACGACTCATTTTTCCTGTGGCTGATTAGAGTGGGGAGTAATTTTAGTATCTTTATACTTCCTACAATTTCACACATGGACCCTATGTGTATTAACTCACACCATAGGTGTCTCAATCTTCGACAGTGGTGAGCCCACCCAGGTATGTTAGAGAAATGCGCAGGTTCTTACCTCTCGTCTTATCGCCCAACAACAGAAGAGTCAGAGACATGCTAAACAAAACACCAAAATTCCCTAAGTTCCCTAGTGATCACAATGGTGAGCCTACCCAAGTATGTTAGAGCGATGTGCAGGCTCATACCTCTCATCTTACCGCCCAACAACTGTGGACTAGGAACACTCTATATCAAACAAACAACTTTGTTGATTGTATCCTCAACTGCCATCTCTGGCAACGATGCCAAAATGTAGTGTTGTTTTAATAAATCCTAATTGATTGAGACTGCAACATTTAATTGTCAACCCAGGGTAGGTCTTGCTATTTCAATGGATTTCGCACTGTCTGTGTCGATACACTACAACTAAGAATAAGAAAATGAAGAAAACAATAAAATATGTCGTTGAACCAAAATATTGAATAAAACCATTCATGTAGACATAAAAAAACACTCCACAAAATTAAATCATGCTTCGCAACTATCAAAGTAAAGGCATGCCACACAACAACTAATATCTACTCCAGCTAGTTACTACCATTCTGTTGAATAACTCAATGTAACAACATAATATAAATGGAAACAACAATGAATGTAATCCACGATTTGTATAGCAACAATGAGAAACCATAAATCAATTAGCTAAACTAGAATGTACACTACCTCTATCACTGCAATCCCTGCCAAAAAGGAGGGCCTTTACTCCTCAGCAGGGCATAGGAATAACACAAAAGTAATTAACGAATCAGCTGAAGAGCAGTAACAACATCACCGTGCTGATTAATATTGAAAATAAACTCATAATTACAGAAGCAGAGTAAAAATACTTTTCTATATGTTGTGTTCTTGTACATGAAAAATCGAGTTCCTTTATAGTTATTATAACCTGAAATTAGAAGTAGATCATTCATTAGAATCTCACGATTCTCATATTGATAAAAAATAAAAGTAGCTACAACCTATTTCCAAATACAAATATACAAAAGTTAGGATTGCAACCACTTGGGTCTGTTGCTTCCAAAATAAACAATCCCTACTACCGACAGCAATTAAGTGGAATAATACCCACATTTTCCATCTCCGGCACAACAACATCGAGTGAATAGCAGTTCAGGATGTCACGACATCACTCGCAATAGCATTTTTGGTGTAACAACGGACTCTTGTATCAGCGTGTAGTGTAACAACATCCAATGTGTAATAACAACCTGTAACCGCATCCAATGTGTAACAACAACCTGTAATAGCATCCAGGGTGTAACAGCAAACCGTTCTACCCTTCTCTGCAGTTAATCCGCACTACATGTTTGCTTCATAGCTTTTTCTTGTGAGCCGTCACCTAAAAAGAAGAAGAGATTCCCAAAATACTTCTTCAATACTCTCCCAGTTAGCCACAGAAAGGAATAAAGCATCGTATTACTTAGTAAAATACAACAAAGTAACATGACAGTAGAATAAGTTAAAAAGGTGAGAAAACAGGGAAATTGATCACGTAAAGTCATAGTCCTGGAGCACAGAAAGGTCAAAATTGGGGAAAGAATGTGCTAAAAATAAGTAAAAAACCACACCAAACACCATGTGTGGATCTCGAGACAAGCAGGGTAAAATACATGAGGACTTGTACTGCTATTAGCATTTGGTTATTTTCTTTCCTCTCTCTTTATGAAAGAACTTGTTGTCTTCAGCTGATGAAACCCTGATGGAAAATGCGTTATGTTCAGAGTGAGTCTTGGTGAAAGCAAAATGCTTGCACTTTAACTAGTACCACCTACTCTAATCAGTTCTTTTGGGTTAACCCTTGTCATCTCAGTCAAGTAGAGTAAGGTGGGGGGAAAACCTTAAGAAGTATTGTTAGAGGTATATATAAAATACTTCTTTGAAGGGACAACCTCTTCTACTCTCAATAAGTTGGGATCCCTCTTCCACCTCTAAAAAAAATAAGTGCCTATGAACAGTTCTTTGAGAAATGAAAACTGAAAAATGAAAAAATGAATAAGGCGAAAGAAGAGAAAGGATTCCTGCACATAGAGGTGATTCAAGTAACTCCGTCGGGGTACTGACCATGCTCACTAGTAGCGGAGAGATGCTTGTGTCCTTGCGCGACTCTGCTAGGGTATTGTCCATGCTAGCTAGCATCATAGCAACACTAGAGATGAAAATAAGACTCTGACATCTCTATTTCTTGTGTACCAGTAAACCCCTCATCCCCAATCGAAACAAATGATTTGAATTGTCTTAGAATGTGTGCTGACTGATCAAGAGAATGGTAAGGGACTATATCAACTCGGGTTTATTGCTGAAGCCATGGTGATCAAAGAATAGAATAATACTTCTAGAGGAGTTAGACTTTCTTTTCACGAACAAGGTCTGTACAGAGAGCTTGAGTTCTACCAGTGTGTCACCAATGTTATAGGGCCTACAACCAACCTCGAAAATTTTACCTTCGCTTCGTTTTGGAGCCTCCCTCCTCTAAGTCATTGTATCTATCCTACACTGATTAGGTAATTATGCTTATTTGATTTCATTTTTCGTTTAACAACTTGTGTTCAACTCACTTGCCCTGTTAGTCAACCACAAGCACACCCAACACTTGGTTCACACCCATTCAATCAGCTGTCAGGAAAAATTGCACAAACCTGGAGCACATCTTGTCTTTCCCTCATGAATTGCATAGAGTAGCCCAGCAGTGTCCCTTCACTCAGAAATTGAGCAGAGCAAGCAAAGCAACCTTGCTTTGGAAATATCACAGAGCAAGCTAGGCTAGCTTCATTGCGCTCCAAAAATGCGCAGAACTAGCCTAGCTGCACTACTATTCATAAATGCGCAGAGCAGCCCAGGCCAGCTGCACTTTTCTTCGGAATTGTGTAGAAATGGCCATCTACACTACTCTATGGAAATGCACAAAGAATCCCAACATGATTGCTCTGGAAAATTGCGCAGAGTTGGCTAGTCATATAAGGCCTCTTAGTCTAGAAGCAACACAAAAGTTTTCCCTCAGTTGTTGTCCATTGCATGTGCCAAAAGGTTGCCTGATTCCCTCCTAAATTGCACAATCCTTCTTTGTATGCCAAGCATATTTTCCCAAAAAGGAAAAAAGTAAAAAGTGAAAAATAATCCCTAGATTTTAGGGATCTACTTTTAGCAGCATGACTTACATACAAAACTGTGTTTAGAAACTCCCCGCCAAGTGTCGCTTTTTCCTAGATTTGTGGCATGCGCATCACAAACCCTAATTTCGCCAAATCTATTTAAACAACGCCTCAGAGCTCATTCTTCACATTCAATATTAGATCTCTAGGATTCTTGAGGCATCTAGGAACCTTCAGCATAGTCGGTGCAACTTTTCTTTTCATGCCTTTTGCCGATTTTCTATCGCTTTTTAGTTTCCTTGGTTTTATTGAACGAATGCTAATGTTTCAATGTATTTTAGTTTTTAGAAGTGTTTCTTCAATTTTTTCATTACCTTTCCTTAGTGTCGCATGCATAACATTGTCTCTGCACTCACAATTATCATTTCGGAAACTCGCTTCATGAGCTTCTTGGTTTTGTCGTTTGATTGATTTATGCACTTGCTTCAATCACATGTCTGTTTATTTCACTCAAATCTGCACTAGCTTCGCACGCACATACACTCCTTTGTGTTTTCAGGTTGCCATTGGGTAGATCCAGGCTGGCTTGGTATGAATCTTGTCTTTCCCAACATTCTTTGTGCATTCCTGGCAGTTAAGCCTCCACCATGCCTCCAGGAATTTCATAGAGGTTTCCCACACTATCTGTCAAATGTGCTCTATGAAATCCGACGGGGAAGTGCCTAGTCCGTCCCACTGGAATTTCACAATGTGTATGTAGCTCCAGCCAGCAACCCAACCTAACTATTCTACGCATTGCGCAGTTTCAGTCAGCAGTCAGACTCATTGGACTATGCATTGCACAGATCCAACCAGCAGTCAGCCTCACTGGCAAGTTGGACTGTGCAATGCACAGGTCCAGCTGACAATCTCCCAGCTTCCAAAAGTCAATGTTGTGCAATCTTGCCCAGGAGTCACCAGTTTGTTTCCTGAATGTTTCTCGAAGTTGTTTGATGTTTTTAGTTGACATTTTCTTGCCATGAGTGACTTTGTTATCTCTAGGTACCATATGTTTTTGAGAAACTTCTCAGTAGTATAGGTATCATGGCCTCCAAGAGATTTCGATCAAAAGACACAGTTGAAAGTAGTACTGGGGACATGATTGAACAAGCATCTATGAGCTTTTTCATGCACATATACACACACCTATTCATTGAGAAAGACATCAAGATAACATGAAAAAAATCAACACCATTTTCTCAAGCAGCTTTGAGGAGAATCTAGAGGATCAACAGGTCTATGTGAACATCCAAAAGTCAAGATTATATAAGGTTGCATGCAGGTTTCCCATGTTCTCTTGCGTAGATGTGATCCATTGGATTGTCTCACACACTGATCTTGAGACAATGATACTGAGAAGTGTCAGTGGATCAAGACTCACTTCCTTTACGATGGAGGACTATTAGAAGATATATCATTTTCCATTTTCAGTAAGCAGGATGGATGCACTGTTATACACTCCTAATAGCAGCATGAACACAAGAGATATCTTGAAGCATTGAGTAAAGGAGCTAGCAAAGTTCAGGACGATGCCTAACCAGATATACAAGATGAAGACACTCAGGAAGGCATACCAGTTCTTGGTCATCTTTGTATGCTTCTTATATGGCCAACGGAGTACAAAGACCTTCCCGTAGAGTTGGGTTTCTATGTTGGATCCGCTAGAAAGTGAAGGAAAATTGTTCAACTAGTCCAACATGTGGGCTCTCCAGTTGAACGTGCATCTCTGAAATGCTCAGAGTCCAGCCAAGGATCAACAAGCAAGATTCTTCATGTTTTCCTACTTGCTTGATGCAATTTGTGCTCGCCAATAGTTTCCTAGCATGGGTTTGGCATGGACACCTTCAGAGAGTGTTGTGAATGTATATTGCAGGTTGCTCTCAGATTGCAACTACCAAGGATTCATGGCTAGAATATATGACAATTTCATCGCCCCTCTGTACATGATGATCTTTGGACAAGATTCGCCCTGCATGTCCCAGGCAACAATGAAGGCATTTTTTAACATTACAGATTGGTACACCTCACCCGAAGGCACCTTCATCAAGATTTACAATGTAGAGAAAGCCCTGCATGTGTTTCTGAGGTTTTCCACGGACAAGTTGGTCATGCAGGAGGTTGTGTACCACATCTCAACAAGGTTATCAGCTGGACAACACAGTCAGAAGAAGGCACCATGGCCTATGCTTCTTATGTGAATTAGGTTGTACATGATTAGGAGTTTGAAGGAAGCAGATGTCGAGATGGTAGACTTCAAGAAGTTTAAGTTCAGCACCAATAGTTTCAACCCTTATGACCCACATGGTTTATGCAGGGACCACTATGCGAGTGTACTATTCTTGTATCTAGAGGGCATGTCATTGGATTGAGGAAGACCCATGGATATATTGTTATAACTCCTCTAGGCTCAATGAACCGTTAACATTGTAGTAGAGTGGCTAGCAGTGCTACAGGCAACAGCACCATAGGGAGCAGCAACAACAGCAGTAGTAAACTTGTGCAAGACAAAGGCAAGAGGAAGATTGTTGAAAGCACAAAAGATGGTTGATGCTACCTTGGTTGGTGCTACAAAGGACTATGCCAAGCCACGAGCTCGACTGTTAAGTTCTTGATAGAAGAAAACGAGTGCATGGTTAATGAGTTTCAAGTAGCCAAGCAGAGAGAGGAACGATCAATAGGAACCGCCAAAGCAGAGATGAAGATGGCCATACTTGCTGAAGTATCGATTCTTCAAATAGTCACGCAGAGACTGTATGATAGGTTTGTCACCATGGACAAGGAAGTTGTCCATCTACATGGTCATCAGCCGCGCTGCACCAAGATAATGAAAACGCCCATAGGTATACATGTCGTAGTTGATCATATACAAACATGGACAATGAGGTACAAGGGAACCCCACTTCACTTGCAAAAGATGATGAAGACGTAGGTAGAGTTGGATAAAGCACGCATCTAGAGTCTGATCTGGAACTATGAGGAACTCTCGCTACTCATCACCACTGTTGAGGCTTCATATACATGGTTGTACACGAGTTTGGATGTTTTGGTGATAAAGTACGATACCCTATCGATTGGTACACTCACCAAGGGTAAAGATAAGAACCAAGTCATATGGGAGCTCAATGCATACTTTGATCAGTTGATTCTCATGACCACTAGTGCAGATAACATGCAAATGTACATCTCTAGTCCAGCCTTGCTCAGGACTAAGCTGCGCATGTTACAGGATGAGTTGAACCGAGGTTCTAAATCAGTATACCTAGTAGCAATGGAGGCAAGAGTTTGTTTCTAGAAGAACATCACCAAAGAGTACGAGGACACTATTGCACACTACCAAGCATGGTATCAATTGTTCATTGAGGATCACAGAGAGGAGGTTGATGAGTTCGTCATTCCAAAGCCATCCAAGTCTTAGTGTTTTCTTGTCTAGTTGACTCAAGCCAATTTTGTCCCACATGGATATATGTGGAAAATGTATCATTTTTGTAAACATGATGTAAAGTGAAATTCCAAGTGTCATTAATGGAATACAAATAGTCATATGTAATGTAAAGAGTTATGTAATGAAGTTGAAGAGCCATGAGGGTAGTCCAAGAGTCACAAAGGGGAATGTCAAGGGTCACCCCACCCTTTGTTATAAATAGAACCTCATAACTCATAGAATAGGATTTTAGAAACCAATATTTTGTGAGGCATTTCTTAGAGAGGGCTTGGAGAGTATTGTGACGAGCCTTGGCTTCTCCACTATGTAAATAAAGTATGTCCCTTTGGAGGAGCAGGCAGTGTTGACCGTAATTTTCCACTATTGGGGCTAGTGGTTGTCATTGTTGTATGTATGGATCAAACTTTCACTTTATATAATATAATAGAGCCAACATGTTTCATGCATATTTTGTTATTGTAGTTTGACTATTCTTGTTACTTTAGCAATGTATGTAGTTTTACTTCCGCATTGATGTATGGAATATTTTGTATGTGATTGTATGAATCTTATTGAAGCGTGTTGTTGGTTTAACTCATCAATTTGGATTGTCGACTATTCTACTTTCCATTGTGATGTCATCCAACGCTTTTGTTCCTTTCAAGTTGCATACTATTGCAGGCTTCTAAGGGACACACTTCTTTTCCCCTTCCATGTGATATAACCTCCCCATGCATCTCTCTTGATTCGCTGCAAGGTCACACACTTGCTTCCGACAAGGATATCTTTCTTACCTCTACGCGCTATCGTAGTCAAGGAATAACTTTACTACCCACTGTTAGGACTCCTACTCCAAATGGTATGAGGTATAGTTGGGACTTCTTACCAGGGAAATCCCCTGATATGTTGGCAGGTTCAGCATTGTAAACACCTTCAAAGTCCACTATTCCTACTTCTTCTTCCTCTTCATAGTTTGTAATATTTTGTTTCTTGGAGTCTTCTCCAAATGCGATGAGTAGATATTCATTTGAATCATCCTAAGAGGAGTTTTCATTGTCTGATTCTGGTGTTGATCTATCCTCTTTGGAGTAGAGTCCCTTTTACTCAGAGAGATTCTTCTTCTCATGTTTTTGAGATTTTCCTCAAGATTTCTAATCATATTCCTTTTTTGTCCTTTCTTTGTAAGGGAACTTGGACAAAAGATGTCCAACTTTTCCACAGTCAAAGAATTTAAAGGGATTCTTGTCAGGATGCCATTCCATACCCAATTTCATGTAGGCATGCTTGATATTTTCCTTTGTTACATTGTGTCCCCCCTTTAACACAATTTAGTAGTTGACCCCCATTATATTTTGGATCGAACTCGAACTCTACATCTCGTCACAACATAACCCTTACCTATAGCGAAGAATCACAATTTGTTATTTGTAAAGAATTTTACAATGCACAAATCAAAATGGAATCCTAAACTAGTTGCAAGGATTATGTTCCTTGCAAAGGATGAATATAAGGGGAACAAAAGGAAACGAACCAAAAAAGGGAAGAAAAAGAATACTAACAATTACGAGGCATTAAATATGGTGTATGAAGAAGGAGAAATTCCACAAAATAACCCCTCCTCGTAAGAGAATGATCAAAAGTTGGTATTAGATCTAGATCCAAATAAAATTAATGAAAATATGGCATCGTTAGAAGAATATATGATGCCAACACAATGGATTTTGGAGTCTTCTATGAAGGAGGAAGAATTCTTCTTTGCTAAAAAAACCATGATTGGGTTATCTTTTCTAAGTTCGGAAAACAAAAAATTAGAGCCGAGAAGGAAAAAGACCTAGAGAGGCCCCAATGAAAGATAGGTTGGAAGAGAAATACAGAGGTGAGATTGGAAAAAATAGAGAAATATAAACAAATGGGCACCCAATGGATTCTAGATCCAAAACTCAAAGGCTAGAGGAACACCAGAAAAGGAGGAGACTCTGCCCCTTAGCAAAGGGCAAACCATACATGCAATAATTAATGAAGGTTATCTCCTAGAGTTGTAGGGTATTATCATTGGAAAAAATATTGAAGAATCTGACTTCGTTAATCAATAAAGAATAACCCTTAGTTCTTCTACTCTAGGAGACAAAAATGGGGGATTAAGATATCCTTCAAAAACAACATAAGATTTGGAATGACAATGGGATTCTTTCTATTAGTTAAAGAGTAAGATTTGGGTGGTGTGTCCACCCTATGGGATAAATCATTCCTCAAGTTGCTTGATCATTGATTGTCCACCCAAAATTTTGCTACCATATTTATTCATATCAATATCAAATAACATTTGTGGGGAAAGAAAAGGGGATCTTAAGTTAGAGATTAGTTTCAAGAAATTTGGAAGATCTCATCCAAAAATTATTTTTTTTGGACATAAAACATTCCTCCAACAAATTTACTTCGAGAAAAAAAATTATGGACTGTGTTATATTGCTACTCATTTATATAGATTCTTAATAGCACACTCACTCTTGTCTCAAAATATGTTGCTCTGTTTTTGAATCCTTCCTTGAAATATTTCAAATCAAATACCATTTTTTCTTGAAATCAGTGAAAATATTGATTTTAAGCCCCTTCCCTTATGTTATTATTCAATATGGGGACGAACAATAGGTTTCAACGATCTGGTAAAGAAAATCCAAAGTGAATGGATAATGGGAAACTGAGTGATGACTTGGGAACAAAAGATCAAGTGATTAAAAATCACATTAAGAAAGCAAGATCAAGAAAAATAGATAGAGAGACAATCAGAGATACTGGCACATGAAAAGAGAATGGGAATTATACAATCCAATATAGAGGATGGCCCTATGACAAATGACCTGCCTAAGGAATAAAGGGAAGAATTTCCAAATTATCATAAAGCAATAAAAGAGGTAGAGGAAATTTGGTGTTTAAAGTCCCAAAGTATTTAGTTAAAGTAAGGAGATATAAATACAAAATATTTTCTTTAACAAGCAAAGAACCTAGTCTAGAAAAATAACATCAAAGAGATAACAAAAATAGATACTAAAATATTAGACTTTTCTCAAATCAAGGAGGAGGTGGTCCATCACTTTAGTGATTTGTACAACACCAAATCTCTAGGCAACTCCGGAGTAGGATTATCAATGTTGGAACGGATTCTGGAATCTGTATCTTAGGAGAATAACCTTGCTCTGATAAAAGAGCCCACGGAAGAGGAAATATATCAAGAATTATTCTCCTTTCAACTCAGATAAAGCTCCAAGACCAAAGAGTTTTTTACCCACTCCAAACATTAGTTTTTGGAGATAATAAGACTTGATTTTTTCAGAATGGTGGGTTACACTTTTAAGAATAATTGCATAGGGGCTGAAATTAACTCTTCCTTTGTTGATTCCCAAATAATCAAGCCCTGATTTTTTTTCAATATTCAAACCCATTTTTGCTTTTTAATATTTCATATAAAGTGATTTCTAAGATTATTTCTAGAATACTAAGCCCTTTCTTCCAAAAATAATATTGAAAAATCAAGGAGCTTTTGTGCATGAGAGGAAAATGATAAATTATTCTTGTTCAAAAGGCTATCAATTCTAGTTAAAATCAGGGAGACAAAGACATGATTGCCAAACTTGACATAGAAAATGACTTTAATAGAGTGAGTCACGAATTCCTATTTAAGGTGATGACAAAATTTGTCTTGATGCTAAATTGATTCATTGGGTTTCTCTTAGCATAAAATTGCACTAAATTCCCCCCTTGTTAGTGCGAGAGTGGTTAGGTTTTTTCGTGTCTCGCAAGGCCTTCACAAAGGTTTCCCCTAATCTCCATCCTTGCATATCATTATGGAAGATTCCCTCAATCACATATTGGAATTTGAAAGAAGATGTGAGCACCATCCAGGAATCAAGTTTGTCATAGCTAGCAAGAGCATCAATCACTCTGAATTTGTTGATGACAGACTTTTGATGGTTGGAGCTTCCTCAATAACAAAAAGACGATTTAAAAGGGTTCTAGATAATTTTCTTGAAGCTTTAGGAGGTCAAACAAATTGTAGGAAATATCATATTTATACATGGAATATTTCATTTAGAAAGCAAAGACTAATTGGAAGAACAATGGGCTTTCAGTTAGAGGAAGCATTGCAAGAATTTAAGTATTTAGGAATTCCTATTCGCCTAAAGTCACATTTATCCCAATATTGGGAAGGTGTTATTTCAAAATTCAAAGGAAAATTGGTTGCTTGGGGGCTTAGATGGCTCAATATTGCAAGTCTTATTGTTATGATCAAAGCAGTCCTCTCTGCTTTACCACTTTATCGATTCTGAATGGTTCTTTATCCACAAAGTATTCTCTTTGTTTTCATAAAATAAATTCACAGGTTTCTATGGGAAGCAGGCAAAATAAGTATAAGTAAATTCCATCGGATTAAATGGGGGTATTGCGAAGCATCCTAAAAATCATGAAGTGCTTGAGAATAAGGACCCTATGCTAATGAGTAAAGCAATAGGGGCAAAACTGGTTTGTAGATTCATCACCTAAGAAGAAGATTGGTGGACGTTATTTGTCAAGGAAAAATACCTTCAAGAAAGAATAAGAAGTCTAGATTCAATTTAACCCTCAATAGGGTGCTCCCCGATCTGGAAAAAAATTGTATTAGTGGTCCCTATCATTTGTTCAAGTCTGTATTGGAAGCCAATAAATGGGGAAATATAAATCTGTGGATTGATAAAATAATGTATCAACAACCCACATGAATGTTTCTAGGAGTTTATTCCACCAAGAGAATTCTTATTTGCTCAAAGAAAATTCACATTAGCTAATATTTCCAGTTGGGATGAGGAAGTTAATTGGGCTGGATGGAAATTTAGAAATATTCCACATAATCTTTGGCACTTGGCCTTCAAGCTTCATGATCAACTGGTGGAATGCATGCCATAGAAATTAGAGGAAATAGATCAAGCAGGATGGAATTCCTTAGTTATTTCAATGAAAGAGGGATATGTTGCTATGCCTTCCAGTCTTGAGTTCCCTGAAAGTTTAACACTTGGAAAAAAAATATGGAAAGCTAATGCCAATACAAAGGTAAACTTGTTTTGCTATATTCTTTCGATAGAAAACTTTTGATAGCTAAGAACTCAAGAAAGAGAGGCGTTTGTGGCCCCTATGGGTGTCCTCTTTGCTTGCATCAAGTAGAAAACACCTCATGTACCTTTCCTAATTGTGATTATACTATAGCGCTTTGGATGGAAACAATTTCCCCACTCTCCATTAGAGTGGAATGACACTCTAATTTTCAAGAATTCTTCTCTTCCTAGACCAAAACTTATTCTAGAAGCTTTTTGAACAAACATAACTTCAAAAATTATTGGGAAGCTCTCTCAAAATTTATATGTTGGAAAGTATGGTTAACAAGGAATAATGCAATCTTTAATAACATGGATACTGCTCCCCATAGCACATTAATGAAATAAATCATATTGTGTGTTGAGTTTGGAGCTCAAAATATAAGCTATAACTCTTCTCGACAAACTTAGATCAAATGGAATGGGATTGGCTTAGAAAGTTTATAGTTTTGGACAACTTTTTCCAAAACATAGGATGTAGCTAGCGTGAAATAGATAAAAGGTAGAAGTTAAGATTGACAGAGGTAGAATTAAGAGAATTGAAGAGCTTGCAACAATGATGGGTTCTCTATTTTTATGGGGCATCCAAATGGAACCCAAGGGTTGCAGGGGGGAAGGGTACTCTATGACCCCAAGGAGGACTAAGTGTTTAGGTACTCATGGGTTCTTAGTCATAGAAAAATAATCAATCAAGAATATATGGTCTTTACTAGGGACAGTTGTTATCTAAAGAGAAATAGGTGGACACACTTATGGTTATGCGGGATTCTCTCCAAATCCTGCATCATTTGGTCATAAGGATTCCTTCAAAAAGAGAAATCCATGGAAAACATCATGAAAAGAACGAGAAAATTGAAAAAAAATCCCATCCAAAACATATTTCCATGTGCTAAAATACTTCAACAAAAATTCCATGTCCTAACGGACTTCAAATTGAGAACATTTTATGGAGTAACCAAGAAAACAGTGCAATCGAAATTGAATGGCAGATTTATTAGGAATATTCCCATTACCTTCGCTGTTTTTGCCATAAGAATAGGGATTAACTTTCTAAGAACTAAACAAAATTTCAATAATACCTCGATTGCCTTGTCTGTACTGTAATTAAAAAAAAGCATTACATATCGAAACTTTGAAAAAAATATAAAACTCCAAAATTTGAAAACATTTTATCCAGTAACAAAAAAAATAGTACAATCGAAATCGAATGCCAGTTTTTACTGTAGTCACTGGATTTTACTCGGTTCACCTTTTTTGTTTTTCCATAAGAGTGGGGATTGAATTTATAGTCGGTTCACTTTTTTTTTTTAAATCTAACCAAATTTCGGTGAAATTTCAGTGAAGTTCCGAAATATTTTCTAGTTCAGCGTTTCCGCTTTTCTCGAGTCAAGTTGTGAGTTTTCCTTTTTCCAAATCTCTAAAATTTACAGATTTTTTTAATGGAAAGATTTTCGGCCACTTTCTTTAAGAAGTTGCTCCAAGTCAAAACAGGGCCATTCTCACTTTTCCTAAATTTTCTCATTCATGTTTTTATATAAAATTTCAATTAATTTCTAATCAAATAACATAAATATTACATTATATAAAATGATATAAATTGGGAAAAAAATACAATGATAAACATATTCACAACTTCATTACCATTTTTATTAATATATATTTATTTTGATATAAAAAATTGCTATATATCTGATATTTAATAAAAATAATAATGAAAACTAAAAATAGGAATCTTTGATACACATTAATACATATTGATGGTGTAGTTTAACTTATAGACTAAACAATGTATTTTACAGGAATCCAACAATGCAATTTCAAGCTAAAATGTGATTTTTGTTGTTGTTTAAAATACATTTTGAATGCATAGATTCAACACCCCTGGACACTTAAATTCTACAAATTACACAACTTAGACACTTTAATTATACAAATTAAACTCACGTTTTTTTATTAAAATTAACCATTAAAAAATGTTACAGTAGAAAAAGCTCTTTCTTCTATAAATTAAACTATGCCTATTTTAATTAATAGAATTGATATTGAAAGAATTTTTTTAATTAACATAACATCAATTCCATCTTTTATTATTAAAATCATTGCATTAATTTTATTATAAATACAATTAAATGAAAATATTAAAAAAATCCATAATATTTTAAATGAAATAATTATAAAAAAATTATGTAACACATTTAATAGTATTTATTTAATAAATAATATATCAAAGACCATAAGAGGTATCGCATTGACCTAGTTTACAACATAAACATGTAAATGCGATACTTATATTTGTTTACCCAAATTTCTTATTCATTTTATATTTATCAAGTTATGGTTTATATAACATGTGAAAGATTTTGTTTACCCAAATTTTTGATTCATTTTATATTTATTGAGTTATGGTTTATATAATATGTGAAAGATTATGGACGAAGGTGATATTTTACTTCGGGAAGTTATATTATTTAATAAAAGGGAATTTTAATTTTCAAAATTTTTAAGTCAAATGCATTAGATATGTTTTGATATATATATATAAATTATTATATATATATATATATATATATATTATATATATAAATATATATATGTATTAGATAGGTTTGATATATATTATATATATATATATGGGTTTTATAGTTTTAAATAATGTTTATTTATTTATTTAAAAATTATTCACCTACTTTCAAGACTCTTCAACTACTAGATGAGTGTTACATTCTATTATCAAAACTTTTTGTTTCACTTTTACAAGATGTTACACTACAATGTGCACATGTACAAAATAGGCTTGAGTAAGCCATGCAAGACATAACAAAGACTCAGACAGTTGTGGGAAGACCAACTCTTCGACATCCTTATGATGATTGATGGTGGCGAATCGATGTCAAGCTTGGTAGCCCATGATGGTATCTGTGTAATCTGTGGTGACATCCTTTCGGAAGCGAACTCTTGCCTCCATTGCATCCGGGTACACTAATTTGGCTCCTCTATCCAACGCGTCTAATAACATACACATCATAGTCTTGAGTGCAGCCGAACCAACAACATACTAACACACATAGTGTCTACACTGATCTTCAAGTTTGTGCTAGTGGCTATGCGCCTCACCTTGTCGAATTACATGCCCAGCTCGAGTCGAACTTGGTTCGTTGTCTTCGTCTCAATGAGTGTGTCGATGGATGGGATCGCATGGATGCACACAATTACATCCATGCGCTTGAACACCTGTGCATGTCATCGATATCACTGATCACCCTGTAAGCTTCGTGCCAGCTGCTGAGAAGGGTCTATAACCTGTATGGGCGTAGTTTCATTAACCTTTGTATGTTGCGCCTCCTGTTGTACCTATTCAAGTTGCGCTTCCTTTCTCTCCTCTGCGCAGATCTTGTTCTTCCTTGAGTTGTCGCTTCAACTCCTGCAACTCCTTCTCTGTTTCCTACATCCTCTATTTGTCTCTTTGCCTTTTCATGATCCTCTTGTCGTGTTTTTGCCTCTTAGCCTTAATCTCTAAAGATGCTTTAATCGCGATTGGATCTACTTTGAACTTACAACTTTTGTCCACCTCTGCACTGTCAACAACCTTCCTCTTGCCTTGGTCACGCACAAGTCTGCTACCTTTTACTTCTTCTGATGGTGCTTCTCTCTACAATGCCATTGCCATTTCATCTTGATATCCTTGTCTATGAACAGCTTGGTGTCTTCATAGATAAGAAAGCTCATAGACACTCGCTCAACTACATCTCCATTTGTGCTTTCAACTGTGTCCTTTGACCCTGCTCTATGGGAGGCCATTGTACCTATATTACTAAGAGGTAGACAAACACTTGTGATATCTAGAGACATAGCAACACTCATGGCAAGCAATCGGTTAGTTGAAAACCAAAACAAAATGTTGGACTGACATGCAACATACCTGTGTGACTGACTGTGAAGATTGCGCAATTTTCACCGGGAAGTTGGGAGACTAAATGCCAAAATAACACAAGGTACAATCCGGGTTGTCAGGAGGCTGACTGACCGCTAGAACTGGGCAATGCATAGTGCAGCCTGTCTTGCTAAGGATTGAAACTGCGCAATGCACAATTTTAGTCAGTAGTGACATGAAAACCAGCAAACTGCATTTTGCAATTTCTGGGACCATCAAGGCATTGCCTCCCAGAATTACGCAATGCATACCTGGAGGCTAGTGTTGGGCCAGATTTGCACAATTTCTAGAGGGAAGGTAAAGCCTTCACCTCTTGAAATGTGCATTTCTGATCCAGGTGGATGTTGGTGGCCACCCGCCTATCCCACTTCGACCCCCACAACTATCTCTTTCAGTTTTTCAGTTTCCTTAATTGTATCACAATTTACTATTTTTAGCAGTTTTTTGGGTCCTAAACTCCCGGAGCCATTTTGAGGCCCTAAACGACGTTTGTTTGGCAATCTACCACCAACGATTTTCTCATAATTTCATTTTTTTCGTTGTATTCCTCGGAGAGATCTTTCCAATGGGGTATCATGCACGTCAAACGGAGATAATATGACCAAGTCACAACCCTGGGAAGTTGGCTGTCCAACTAACCACAACAGGGCCCATAAACTCTTGGTGTTACATCTCCTCGAGTTAGGGTTTTGGTTGTTTAGGGTTTGCTCTTATTATTCAATAATAAAAAGGCCCTTGAGCCTCATTGTAATGCAGTTCAGAGGCATGTAGCTGTTAGCTCTGCTGACAAAAGGATAAAAAGTGGATCCAAAACACTCCCAAAGTATGCAAATCTGCTTAAAATGATGCCAAGGGATCCATTCATGCTGTTGAAATTTCCAATTTTTGTCAAAGGTCATCCACTGATTGAAATAGTTGCAGCTAGAAAGCCCTTGGAAGGTTAGCAATACATTATCGGGAGGTGTTGCGGAGGTAAATCCCCTCTGCGGACAGAGGTGGATCCCACTAGCCCCACAGGGGTCTAGCAACAATCAATCACGCTGCATGCAAATTCCTAACTATATAATTTAGAAGTCGATCAGGGAGACCAACCTGGGATCCAACGCTTGTTTGTTGTGGGAGAAGTGTCGCTCCTGTCCTCTAGCTCTGGCCGGTCGCTATCCTTGCGCTCCACGCATGGACACAATGAAGAACAACCCACAAACAAGCATAAAATCCAAAAATCGTACAGCTATGTACCAGTCAAGCAAGATACAATTCACATATTACCAGTAGAACACATGGATGGAACCATAATAACAGTCGCTTATCATTAAATAGAAAAGAGAGAAGAAATTACAACCACTTAAGGCTTGACGCTGCAAATCTCCTCTAGCTGGGTTGGCAGTCAGTCTAACATGTCCTGCAAAGTCACTTTCTCTCTCCACAATCCGGTAGCATAACCTCTCTTTCAGCTCTTAGCTCAATACTATCTCTCTCACTAGCTTATTCACTCTTTGCACTTTTAACATTTGCCTCCAAAAACTAGCCTGTTC